>JANSVK010000184.1:0-65731 GCA_030068005.1 Cladophialophora exuberans | reverse complement strand
CTTTTGGGTCCCTCTTCTGAAGTATACGATTTAGCCGCACCTTCGCTGTTGTCTCAAAATAGGTGATCTACCCGCACTGGCAATCATGTCGCTGTCGATCCTCGTTTGCAACGATGTATCGACCGATTTCAAGAGACTTTAGACACGACCTGTCAACCCGAGCTCCAGAATGGGTCAGCAGTCAAATCGGCTTCCTCGGTTGTTTCTTAGGAGGTCGACCTGAGACGCCGCAAGGTTGCCCAGCGTATACAATTCAAGTCATACCAAGGTCGTCTCGCCTCTTGGTCCTTGCACGGCCCGCGACCTACCAGATCGCCAACACCACAGCCGAACCAACAATTCAGGCCAGGCCTATCGATACCGCTCAATGCGCCAACGATCCTTTGAGCGAGATCATGCCATGCTCGCCCATCACGCCCCCACAGTCGCAAACCACCGTCGACATCGATCTGAACTTCAAATTAACGCAACCTGCCATTTCTTATTCACCATGGAGGGCTCGACCTCCCGCACAGACTACAACGACCCGATCCTACCGCTCGCGATCGGTGGACAGACCGTGCACCCAGAGGAATGGAACGCCCAATGTAGTAAGCGGGCCAAGCAGGCCCTGAGCCAAAGTTGAGCCAGGCGTGAGCCAGGCTGAGCAAAAGCGGCACAAGGTCACGTGGGTCGAGATGATGGCAGGCGTCGAGATTCCGGTGGTGAAACAGAGAATTTCCCCTACTCGAGCGCGACTGGGTTTACCAGGAGCAGAGTCTCTCGAGTCGCATGCTCCATTTTTTTTTGCAATATGGAGCTGTTCTTCGATTGCAATAGCAAGCAGATTGCCAGTGCGGGTAGATCACCTATTTTGAGACAACAGCGAAGGTGCGGCTAAATCGTATACTTCAGAAGAGGGACCCAAAAGCTCCTAGGGTCTTGTTCTGGCTCGAATCCGTAGAGAGTTACACCCCACTCAAGATGTCGTACGACAAGGACAGACTGTCGGCCTTTTCGGGCATCACTAGGAAGATGGCGCAACTCAGCCCTGGTGATTGCTACCTAGCCGCTATGTGGAAGAGCACGCTTCTAGAATCATTGGACTGGGTTATACTACGCGGCGAAGTTCAAAGGTATCGTCCCACCCAACCAAGGGCGCCGTCGTGGTCCTGGGCATCCGCGTTTGGCGCCATCTCATGGCGTAGCGCTAAGAACACGGAACATCCCTGGGCAGGTAAGATCATGCCTTCCGGAAGAAGGATACATGTTTCGTTGGCGAAAGTGGGATGCAATCTCGTGGATGGCGACCCGTTTGGGCACGTCAACTCGGGTATCATTACGCTGAGCGGGAAGGTAATGCCTTGCCTGCTCACCTGGTCGACCTCGGAGGATGTCGACCCGCAACAGCCGGCTTGGAAGATTGCTGCTTTCAATAGCTTGCCCTACAGCAAAAAAGATAACCCGTTCTGCTTCCAGCTCGGCGCGGACTACCTCTTCAACCTCGATGCGCCTAGCTACCTAGACGTCTTCTGCTTATAGCTCTATCACGACGGTTTCAGCGACTGGCACGGTCTCGTTCTCCGGCAGATGGGCGAAGTGTTTGAGGGGATCGGCTTTTTCAAAGTCGAGTTAGAGGAGGGGAAACACTCCTTGGGATGTTGTGGAAGCTGTAGACTTGACTGTGCATATCGCCTAGCTTCGTAAGCTCAACATTGCCAATGGTAGACATTACTGTCGCAAACTGTATCTCATTCTTTATCCTTTTCTGCCATGAATACCTGCTGCATGCTTCGCCCAGATATTCTTGCAATCCGACGTTTACCTCTCTACATGACCAGGGGAGTGATCTTGGCACCAAGGAAAAATCCCTCCCAAAGTGGCGGCACTGACCGCCGGATTCGGCGGGAAATTTCCCTGCAACCTGCGTTGAACTGTAAAAGTGCGTTTCTATAGCCGGTGCCAATCAGCAGCCGTTTGGGCCCAATGAGCTGTCGGATGGAGGCACCGAGGGAGGCACCGAGTGGGAGGCCCGAGCCTATAGTGGTTCTCCGTATTTCCTCGCAAACTGAACTCAATCGTAACAGCATAAACTTGTTTTCCTTCCCCCTAGATCCCATCTAACTCCGATCACGACCTGGTTAGCTGGGGCAATCTCTACGCGAGCGCACCCTGTTCCTATCCCTCTTGCTTCTCTCATTCCGCTATTCGAGACCAGAGATTCTCTGTGCAAGAAAGATAGCAGAACAACATGCATTCGCAGATGTTGGTTTCATGTTGCGAAGAGGAACAGCGTGCCAGCCGCTGACTGTCATAGTGCAATCTCTGACGATTCTTCTCAATGTATCTGGCAACGAGAGAGCAATTGCCACAAGCCCGGCACTCGAGCAGGCTACCAAGAACCGAAACATCGAACGCCAGCCCAGACTTGCATTTAGAGCTGCTGCAATGACTGGACTAACACTGAGGGCGGGGTTCGCGCTCTGCTCTGTCAGTCTCGAATGGATAACTTCCTCACATTTCCCTTAACAGAACGCGACGACGTCAACATAAGAGCCCCTCTCTGCTGGCGCCATCACATCAGCGATCAAGTCAATCCGCCGTTTCTGCCATGCGTTGAATGCAGAATATCTTGCCAGCGTGGAGTCTTCGCCAACGATGGACAGTTCAATTGTCTTCTCATATCCAACTGCTTCTTGCTTTGGTCCACGTTCGGTGACCATCTTCAATAAATTCTAGTAGGAAGGGTATCAAGAATGACTTTTCATAAATCTATTAATGATGAAGAAGGCGAGTTGATATTCTTTTTTGCCCTTCGTGGATCATGGAGAGCGGGAGTAGGCTAGTAAGCTTCAGCAGCCCCCATGAAAAGAGCCTGTGTTGCCCGCTGATGGTACCAAAGCCAGCCATACTGGCAGCTATTCATAACGGGCGTCGACATTCGCACAACTCAAATATGAGAGGGTCGAAGTTGCCCGTATTTCTTCGAGAGGTTTCTGGAATGTGTCATTGTTTTCTCAAATTCTTGCTTGAGTTTCGCCTGGACCCAGCACACCAGCAGTCTTACTACCTATCGCGTTTCACCACGTTATTGCACGACATTTCAGCCCGATCAGACTATCAGAACAAGTTTTCTCTCGAAGACGTCGAATTATGGACCATGATCCAGAGACAGGCGAATTTCCTGATCATCCAGAGTTAGAGGGGGACATTGACGGGAATGTGCTTGCTTGTAAAGTTTCCCCTATTTGCCATTGTGCTGTCCTATGCTTCTGCAGAGACTGACTATCCCCCGTTGCTCATGTGCTATTAGGCTTGCCCGAGGGTGCGAAGATAATCGGGACCCAAAGTTCTGGAGCGAGCTACTGGACGAGGACTGCACGTCTCGACGCCGAATTGCCTGATGGCTTAGAGATCTCCTACTTCCTAAAGGTACGTTCGACCTGCTTTTGAGGGAGCCACGGCGACCGCAGTCGACAAGAGAGAAGAAGCAAGAGCGATCGTCCATTGATAAATAAAGAACGTAGGTCGCAGAAGGAGACAATGGGCTAGGCATGATGGAGGGCGAGTACGAATCAATGAAGGCCATTGTGGAGTTCAGGCCTAACTTTGCACCGCATCCAATCTCCTGGGGCACTTTTGCATCGGACCCAAACATGCACTTCATGGTGGAAGAGTTTCACGAGATGGACCATGAGGTGCCGAGAATGGAGGCGACCTGCTCTGCTTTGGCCGCTATGCATCTGAAATCCCACTCGGCAGGCATACGCCGGTTCGGATTTCCCATCATGACGTACAACGGCCGTCTTGAACAAGATAACACTTGGACCGACACCTGGGAGAAGCTGTTCGTACAGCAGCTGAAGAGTATGTTGGCGCAGGAGGAGGAGTCGCAGGGTCCGCCGACCGAAGAGATGGAGTTGTTGATGGCACAGATCTTTGACAAAGTGATCCCTCGCTTGCTCAGGCCTATGGAGACAAATGGCCACAGTATCACGCCCAGCCTTATCCATGGCGACTTCTGGCACGGCAACGTCTCAACTGATGTCGACACAGGCGAGCCCGTCACCTACGATGCTAGTGCCTTCTGGGGCCACAACGAGTACGACATCCGCACCATGACAAAGCGCGCTCGCTACAAGTTTGATCCGACCTGGCAACGCGAGTATCTTCGCTATTACCCTGCCGCCTATCCTCAGGACGACTTTGAGGCTCGTAGCGAGTTGTACATCCTCCGGTCCAAGGTCCACGACTCAGCACTGTTCGCGAACAACCCTAAGTTTCGTGACACCTTAATTGAACATGCGAGATATTTGGTCGAGGCGTATGGCAGAGGGCATGAGGAATGGTTGGAGGCTTCCAAGGATAATTCAACTGCGTGAGCGAGTACTCGATTATATTCCTGGAAACTTCAAAACCACGAATATCTGCGCGAATTCCAGTAATTCCTTGCAGTTGCTACAGAGGCTCATTTCATCAAACCGAGACTAACAAAGGGGTCGTCGATCACTTGCAATCAACGCCCTAGCATGAAATGTCCTAGTAAACATTCCGTCCTTTCATGAGTTTTGTCTTCCGCAAATCACGCTGTGCAGCCCCCTTTCTCTCGCGCTCAGACTCATAGTTCGAAATACCATCACTGCCGGAGTCTTCAGACTCGCTGATCGTCATCACTCGCCGTGGCTGACGATTCCATTCCTGCAGGGCAGATGCCCCATCTGGGGAGATGTTCCCCATGATCGCGAAGCCATTTCTCGTGGCTGTTTGGCTCCCACTGTATAGGTTCCGTCGTTTGTCCGACTTGCCCACATTGCCCATCACGATGGCGCCGCCTTTTGTTGACTGGTTTCCAGTGAATACGTCGCCATCCAATGCCAGAGCAATCTCATTCGTAGTGGGCTTTTCTTCACTTCGGTGCGAGTGCGCTGCTGGATTCGCGGCTGAATGCCGAACGGCCTGGGGAATCTGATGTGATGTCTGCTTATTCTTCTCGCTCGAACGATGAATAGTAGCACCAGTTGTTGTTACCGGATTTTGATCAAGGTGAAGCGTCTGGAGGGGCTTAATCAGCCCGGGATCTTTCTTGAGCGTCGTCGGCATGGCGGCTCGTTCGGCAACCTTCTCGAGGTTTTCAATGAGAAAACTCAAGTCTTGAATAAGAGTGTCAAATTTCTTTTTGTCGTGGATCGCCCAAGCGGTGCGTTTTCTCAGCGAGGTCCAAAATGTCGCTGAGCGTTTGAGAGTTGACGAATCCTCACGCTGCGAGATCTCGGACTTGGAAGTCGACGAACGCTGGGGTGTCAGCTTGTACTTTTCTGTCAACAGCGACGCATTCCCGAAAATTTCTTCAATGCCATATAAGCTGCGGCTGACAACATCCCGCTCTTCTGGCCAGCGTCGACGAAGTACAGGATGCTCATGACCCGGCTTATCGACGGCAAGGACGAGGCCCCAGTTAGACAGCCGGGCCCTGAGCAACGCGAGCTTTGTACATGCTAGCTGATAGTCGTAGTCATGGTTCCTGCCCAATTCGAAGCAGTCGAACAACTCGACGCAAGTGCTGAACAAAGAAGCCAACGCAACTGCCCCCAACACCAAGCCAGCAGCCTCAGCCATGGGAAAGATCAAAGACAACCATCAACAATTCGATCAGAATACTTGTGACTCTGATGATCTGGATGCTTACCCTGTAAGAGAAGTACAGTCAACGTCATCAATTCAAGCCTTTTGACGGTGTGCGAGACGCCTGCGCCCGAAATCTATTTCATGGAGGAGTTGGAAATTGAGCTGAGGCTGCCAGGCAGACCGCCATGTTTGTATTCACAAGCATGGCGACTGCCGTTGCCTGGCCTGCGAAAGGTTGGAAGCAGCTGACCGCCGGCTGAAAAATCAAGATCATGGCGCAACCCCAAAACGGCGTAAGTCATCGAGCGCCCGATTTCTTTGGCGTGTGATACCCCGCGGAAAGTCGAACACCTGGCGCAATTTCAGTCGATTGATCAAACGTTCCTTTTTTCACCTGATCGCACGCATCCCTGCGAGTCGGATAATCGTATTTGCTCAATGTTCAATGTCATTGGCACGAAAGGATATCGAGCCCCTTCGAGAAGTGCTTGACAATCTGCGGCTACCCCACGGCGAGCATTCGCACCACCAACCTGCGTCCGTGGTCGTGTATCACAATCGTTTCGAGGGACACTATTATCAAAACCCGATCAATATCATCTCTGGAAATTCTACCTTTAGTCAAGGCGACCTTGGAAGAATGTGTAAGTTGTCCAAGATGGGTCAATTCGGCGAAGATGATGCGAATGTAGATAATCTTCAAGATTATCGCGCGATTGTAGTAGAGTGGGTCGAATCTGTACGGCTAATCACCAACTCCATAGCAGTCGGAAGCTATAATAACAGGCAAACCCCTGGGCACCACGACAAGAACCGTGCCATGACACCTCCTCTCTCGTCCAGCCCCGCCGATACAGACCGGCAGAGCTTGTCGCTGGTTCCCGAAGCGCCTCCAGAATACCGGACGAGGAAATACGACTGGTTTAGGCCAGGCAGATACTTCAAGATCTGGGCGCGACAAGGCGACGACGTGGACATTGAGATCCATGAAAAGGAATTTATACTCCTAGATACCAAGAACATCGAGGGCCCAGGCTTGCTCGTACGCAAGCACAAAATCGAAGAGTGTCACGGCCACCGGGGAAGTTTCAATCGCACTCATGTGCTTCTGACAAACACCGATCATTATTCGAGCTCAAGTTCAAAATCAACTTCAGGACCTCGGTCAAGTCGCAAAATGGTCTTCATGGACGAAGAAGAAGACGAGGTGGCGGAAAATACCTTCATCGAGCTGGAGCATGCCTACAACATTCCCTTTGTGAAATACAAATGTGTGGATTATGGAGTCTTGACTCCTTCGTCATTGAAACAACTGAGGCGCTACTATGTCGCATGGTTGACGTATCAATGGGATTTGGAATGAAGCCAGGAATCTGCTGAAGTGATGGTATCTCGAAGAAAGGCACCTGGCTTCGTACACCTCGGAACTTACTGGAATCAATCCAAGTTCCTTCGCTCTTTGGTATCGATATGTGTCTGGGCACCACCAGGTCGAAGGTCCAGAAGTCTGAATGGGTCGTGACAGCCCTGGAGAAATCATTACGAGTCTCCGAATTTCGAACACGGGACTTGGTCTGAAAGAACAACCTCGTCGTCGTCCCATGTATACTCGCACGAGAGACCTCATGTTCCAACAACAACCAGCGTCGCAGGACCCGGGCAGCGACGAATTGACTTAACGGCTCACTTAAGCATGTCAAAGCGGGCTCTTCATTCCGGCACTGGCGTGTTCTTAGGGGTGCGGCATACAGAAACAGCGCGAATCCCCATTGACGCATTGAAGAAAACGTCCTTTTTTCATTTCACAAGCGAAGAAAACTGAAGCTTGCGCCTTGACGTCAAGGTGACCTTCGAAGAGCAGCCCCAGGTCAGCGTATACGCACGGATTCAAATTCAGTCAAAGCCACGCTGACCCCTACCTGAGTCACGGAGATCAGCACTTGTTCGTCAAGTGTGCCGGAGATTTTTTCCAAGACTTAGTCTGCGGAAGACTATGGATGGCCTTCAACGACGTGCTTGACCCAAAAAATCCAGGTATGGAGGAAGGAATGCGGCGGAGGAATTTGATCACGGCATTCGTATACATCTGGAAAGCATCAGCTGCTGAACTGTTTCATATACCCGCTGGCCCCTACAGCAGATAGAGATGGTATCAGCCTTCTACCTCGAGACAGAAAGAGGAAACGCAGAGGAGCGCGGTCCGTGGCTTGAGCCTTGAATTATGGTAGGATGCAGCAGCTACATTTTCTTTACCCTGTCGAAGGTTGAAGCAACTGTGAGAGAGAGAACAGCAGCAACAGAACACAGGAAAGGGATTGCTTTGTCTTGGCTTAGCCACCCAATATTTGACATATTACTTCTATAATTCGGCCTACTACTGCTACGGGGCATATAGATTCCCGTCTAAGAATGGCACTAGTGCAGTCCTGTGATGCCCGCTTTTATACACGTTTTCCCCACAGTGCACACCTTTACTTACTGTAAGGCTGACCAAATCTCTTCAAGAAGGAGTGTCCACTAGACTCTTCATTCAGGGGACCATACATGGGCCTCGCGGGTCTTCCTTTGACTTCTCTTTCCCACAAACCCCGGTCTCGAATATATTTTGACCCAGCGGTGGAAAGTTGCGAGAAAATAGTCATCTCCGCAATTGACTCCTCCCTCCAACTTCCTCGTCCGTCGAACTGAGTCTCACATACACCCCCCGTGCGGCCTCCGCCATGTCGCTCGCGGTTTCACATGAGTCTGACCTCGCCACTACTCCCGATCCTGCCTCAGCTCTACTAGTACTCGACAGCAATGCCTCGGTATCCAGACCGTGGTACACGATCGCCATGGCCGAGGTCTTCCAAAGTGGAAGCCTCAATCTGCGCGTGTGGAAGATGATGATGGCGAGAAACAGCCCCCCAACGACGTTGAGCAGGATCGGCAGGATGAACCACGGCCACCGGACGTGGACGAAGGTTCGTTCCGCCAGGGCGGAGCCTTCTACGTATCTCAGGGTCTGAGGCTCCGAGTCCAGGGCGTGGAAGCTCAAGGACCTTGAGATTCCATCCATGAATGGACCTATGCCAGAGCCTTCGTATAGCAAGAGTGGGAGCACCTTGTCAATCATAACGTGGCTATCTCCATAAAAACCTCCGCCATCCTGCACGGTCAGATCTGACGATCTGAGATTAGCTTGAAAGGTCGAGGAGCCATTGAACACCTCCGAAAAGGCCTGGACATCCTTTGCAAAGAGATAGGAGCACCAAGACCGGTGGTCTTCATCCACGTAGAAGATGTCACGAGTATCGGGGCTCGTGTAAGTGAGGTTCGCTGCCTCAAATTCTGTCGGTCTCCAACAATAGCCCTTGTTGCCGCTGACGCTATTGAGTGAAACGTCCGGAGGAGGCTCTGTGAGTATGCCGTAATCTTGATCAATTACTTCCTCTCTGACTTGACCATTCTGCATAGACATATTGTACAGGCGAGAGCAGGGAGTAAAAACCAAGGCCGTGAAGCTGAGCCACTGCGTTACAGTTGCATTGACGTCGAGAAAGCGCCGCTCGGGAAAATGTGGCACTGCCAGAACAATCATCGGAGTTTTGTGGCCTAAAATCTGGAAGCCGCTCTCGAAGTACTCGAGATAGTCGGGGTCGGAGGCGTTCAGCGTGAAAAGCCACGACGACGGGGTGTCGAGATTAAATCCCAAATGTTCATAAGGAGGAACACTTTCCCCGGGCGTCGTTTCGAGTGTCGACACGAAATTCTGGCCGTTTGGCAAAACAAAAGTGCATGACTGGGTGGTGCCAAGCGGGTTGTTCTCAATAAAGTCTCGCACTGTAAAATTACAGTCCGGGGATCGCAATTGGAGCGGGACTTGACCACTACTTCCACACCAGCCAGCGGAGTGAAATGGCGGCCAAGTACAGTTCCCCGTAGGACAGTCTGGAGAGCGCACAAAAGAAGCCTTGTCCCCGTAGATACCATCTAGAATACTCCCGTAGTAGTCGAAATTCCCGTAACGCACACCGACGGCTAATGCTTGTCTGGTGGTCACATCTGTTGATATCTGGACTGACCGAACTGGGTAGCTGACGAGCTGTTGCAGAAATGGTTCATATAGTAATGCAAGTATCATAACGACGGCTCCAATGGAACAGAGCGATATGTATGTTCGCGTGAAAAGCAATTGTAGGGAGCCCAGTGGTCCTCGAGACGCATCGTCTAGAGTCTGCATGTCTTGTAGGCGTCGCCGACCATCGTCTCGTTCAGGTCTGAACCAGCACCATTTAGCCTGGCCCATTGTGGACGCGACCGAGAAAATCAAAGCAGACTTCGACGCAGCTGATAGAATTGAAATGAAAACGTTGAGTGTCAGACCACTGGCGAATTGTGGGACTTGTCGATGACTGAATGTGTACGGGAGAAGCAGTCCGGCCATCCCAATGATGCAACTGATACTGAACGCAAGTCCAAGAATTTCCGGCCACCATGTATCCGTCAACCAGTCGCTAAAGCGGTTGAACGCGAGTAAGAATCGGCTTGTGGACTGGGTTCCCAGCGTTCGAGTTCGATGACGCTCGGGTATACTGTCGCTTTGCATGACCGACCGTTCGTCGGCGCATTTGGAGTCTTTGTCCACCGGGGAACCCTCATCAGGGTCTTGCGTTGGCTCGGAGGACATTTCAATGGACACGGCATTTGGGTGACCATCAACTGATTTTGCCGGTAGTGTAAAGTGCTCGAAATCGAGCTCGGGAAGCTCGGGCCTTTTCATACTAGTTGAGAAGATCGAAGGCGACGTGTAGCTTGGTGGTGTCGATTCGCTCGTCACCTTTCGACTGAGCGAATCCTAATGTGCTTTGTTTCGATCATCGCCTGTCTCGATTGTCGAAATTCTGTGGATGGATTGATAACGTAGTAGAGGAGGAAGAGGCAATCTGTAGTAGAAGAAGAGGCATGTTTTCTAACTACCCTTGTAAGCGATAATTCGATACTAGATGATATGGCAGATCTTTATGGTAAATTGGCTAACGCGAGGCTTGGTACGCACCCTGTAATGTTGCACTGCGTCCAGGCCTAGATCGAGTTGCCACATTTGAAGCCGGAATGCGCCTTGAGGCTGTCGATTTTGGGGCCTTTTTTGGTAGTCCAATTGATGGTGCAGCTAGGCACGCTAGGTTCTCTGGCCCTGTAATTAGAGATGTCCTAGTGTTCAGACGAAGGCGACGATCTTAACCTGCTGGTCTACGCGACCTACCCATCAGTGGTTCTTTACCCCAGACCCTTGCGATAGCTGGCAGGGACCGAGGCAGGAGGCCGTTAAAAAGGCAACGGCGCGATGAAAATTGAGAGAAGTGGGAGGAGCACATTGTGCATCACGACCATTCCTGGAAAGCGCGAGGCTAACGCAAGGTGGCTGGGACGCACGTCACAGAGAACATCGAGTTTCAAAACTTGAAATCGTCAAATAGCTGGCTTAAACTGCTTCCAAGGTGGAAGCCATGCAAATAGCACTTTTTGGAAAATATACAGCCTCGCTGATGGTTCAATCGCTCATTTTTGGGGGCTTTCCAAAAGCCGTCGATCCTCAGCTTGTTTTTTTTTTCTGAGCTCCTCTCGTTTCAGAAATCCGATCTTAGCCTCTGCATCTAGCCTCGACCAACTGCTCTCCAGCGTGACGGTGACCACACACCACGTAGATTGAGGATATTTTTGCAAGGAAATCGTTGGAAATGCGTATGTTCGCCTGTACAGAGATTTTGGGTTGCCTGCGACAAATGACTGTAGTAATGGGTCAAGATGCCGTCGCAATCATGCAAAGAATTGTGAATTTAGTGCCCTGATCTTTGCTTCATCACGGCTCTCCGCTCCTTTTCTTTCGCTGTGGTAACTATATGTTAGCCAAAATTGATCATGTAAGTCGAGTCAGGGAATAAGTGACGTACCTTCATCATACACCAAGAACTCATGGAGACCTTTGCCAGCAGGCACCATGGGCAACACGGGGACTTTCTTGTCCGTGATGACTTCCAGAAGAGCAGGACCTTCGCCTGACTCCTCGAGCAACCACTTCAAGCTCGACTCGACATCAGCCGGCTTGAGACACCTTCGCGCCTGTACACCCATCGCTTCGGCAAGTTTGACGAAATCAGGGTTCTTCTGATGTGTGTGGGCAAATCGATCCTCGTAAAATAGGGACTGCCATTGCGTGACCATGCCCTGTTCCTCGTTGTTCAGGACAATCACCTTCACGCCAATCTGGAACTGATTTGCTGTGCTGAGTTCGGTCAAAGTCATATTGAAAGAAGCATCGCCGTCAATATCCACCACCAGAGCATCTGGTTGAGCAACCTTGGCACCAATAGCAGCCGGCAGACCGTAGCCCATAGTGCCAAGACCTCCCGATGTGATCATTGTTCGAGGATGTCGCCATCGGAAATGCTGAGCAGTCCACATTTGATGCTGTCCAACACCTGTCGCGATGATGGTCTTGTCCTTTCTGTGTGCTGTCATTTCAGAAAGCTTTTCGATAAATTGTTGCGGCTTGATCAGGCCACCGGGCGTCTCCCGTTCGTAACTGTTCAGAGGAAATCGTGCCTTCCAGTCGTTAATTTGGGCAAACCATTCTGGTCGGTCCTTCACGGCCTTGACTTTGGGGATCAATTCGGCCAAGTTATTCGTCACGTCCCCCTCGACAGCCTCGGTGGCTTGTACCACCTTGTTGATGTTCTTGGGCATGATTTCGAAATGGACGATACCTCCACGTTTCTCTGCCGCAGCTGCCTTTGCCTCTGGTGCAAATTTGCCGATACTGAGAGTCACACGATCGTCGAATCTGGCTCCCAATGCAATAATGAGATCAGCCTCTTGCATAGCCATGTTGGCATATGCAGAACCATGCATTCCCAGCATATGCAGAGATTTTGGATCAAGCTCATCAAATCCGCCCAGGCCTTGTAAAGTGGTGGTTACAGGTATGGCAGCCTTGTCAGCCAATTCTTTGAGAAGTCTGGGACCATCGGGACTCCCCATGACACCCTGGCCTGCATAAATGACTGGTTTCTTGGCGATGTTGATAAGGTTGGCCACGCGCGACATGGTTCCATCCAGCTGTTTCCGCGAGAGCTCTCTGGCGGCCAAAGTCGCAGCTGACGGGTGTGAAGGTAGGGTGGACTGCATAGGAATGGGTCTCCGCAGGATTCCAGCTGTGACATCCTTTGGCAAATCAACGAGGACAGGTCCCGGTCGTCCTGAAGTTGCAATTTCAAATGCCTCTTTAATTCTCTTGGGCAGTTCAGCCACGTTCTTGACCATGACATTCCACTTCGTGCAAGCTCTTGAGATACCAACAACATCGGCTTCTTGGAATGCATCGGTACCGATAGATGTGGTCACGACCTGGCCAGAGAATACGACCATGGGGGTGCCGTCTGAGAGGGCATCTTGCATGGGCGTGATAACATTTGTGGCACCCGGGCCAGAAGTGACGAGAACGACACCAGGCTTGCCAGATGCCCTCGCGTATCCTTCAGCCATATGTCCTGCGCCTTGTTCATGTTTAGGGAGGATGAAATCGAAGTGTTTTGAGTTGTAGATGGCGTCGAAAACTGGGAGAATGGCTCCACCGGGATAGCCAAAGATGTGTTTGACACCGAGGCGCAGCATCATCTCGTGGAAAATTTCGCCTCCACTGAGGCCGACGAAGGAGTCGTCCAGCTCAGGCATTTGTCTGTTGACGAGCGGCGAAGGTTCATGTCGAGGGAAGTCATTGTTAAAGGCGGGACTAGGAATAGGTCGAGTAGTTCTAATTGTGCGTCAGGTCACTGTACCAACAGAAAGGACGAACCGAGGACGGTTTGCTTACTGTGCTTGAGCTGCAGCAGTCGTCGCAGGTCGTCTCGACTTCTCGGGTGTGGGCTTTTGTGATTGTGGTTTTCGGTGAGGTGAAAGTGCCGCGGCCGGCGAAGTGGAAGAAAAAGGTTGTGAGCACGAGGGTCTTCGTCTGGAGATGGAGCGGATGGCGCTGGAGCCAGGCCGCATGGCCATCATCTTTGTTGCCATGATACCTGGCGAGGTTGGTAGAGGTGTGTCGAGATCAGTCTGGAGTGAGCAGGAGAGGAGGAGTAATAACCAAGAATTATGAGTCAAGTTGGTCAATGGTGTGGTGACCGCTGGACGATCGGAAGTGGGAGCAATTCTCGAAGTGCAAATCTGCCCATTTTCGCCCTCGATTTTGCGGAGAAGCTTGCAAGCCAATCACTGCCCATCCTGTCACCTGAGGTGGGGCCGATGTCGCTCTTGGCAGGCTGACGGCCCAATCAAGATACTCGACGCGAACCAATCAGCACGGCGTGGTTTGAATTGGTCTCGCCGTTTGTCGGGCTCCCATACAAACAATACCTATTCACCTATGTTCCTTCTACGCGGTGGTGAGTGACGGTACTATGAGGACGGATCTTTTCGTTCTTCTACCAGGTCTACTTAGGAAGAAGCGGAACATTTATGGACAATTACGCCCTTTTCCCAAATATTCTCAGCCTCTTCACCCCTCCATCGGGAATAATGGTCATCTTCACATGCGTCCAAACATGGCCCTCTGGCGGTTCCGAAAGCACCAGCTGCTCTCCTTCAAATACATGTTCATAGTCGGCCTGACAAGGCTGCTCGCCCTTGACCAACTCTTTCCAACCTGCGCCTTCAGCTTGAGGCTCAGATTCCGTTCCCAGCGCTGCTTTCGCAGCCTCAGTGGACCATGCCTCAACCTTGACCGCGCGTGGGAAGTTCCCTCGAAAGTCTTTGGTGTCGACAACCACCTTTTCGATCTTGCGCCCCTTGAGTCCTAGCTTGATGATTGCCCAGTCGGTGTGGCCTTTGACTCTGCTTCTCGCAGTCTCCCACCCGTCGCCCATATCCTTCCCTCGTCCGGGGAGGACAAGGTAATGCTTCCCACCGAAGTGCTGGTCTGAGCACGCGATGGCAACCCCACCGTTCAGTGCCGCAGCGAGATCCTCAGCAGGTCTCTCGTCCTTCCCGGACAGGACACTCGCAGGTAATGAGGGTGGAACAACGGTTCCATACACGCGTAACCGCGCAATTCCTCCATCAGGATACTGCTTGAGTCTCAGATGTGTAAATTCCTTACCCTGCACCGTCGGACCCGAGAGTTTCCACGCCTGCCGTTGTGAAGGACCGCACTTACTCGGCGGCAGAATCTCCAGCCATCCCTTGAAGTCCTCCTTCTCCACGCCACTCCCTTCTGCCGTGTCTTTGCTCAGCGAGCACCCGTCAAGCCCCGCATATGGTGCTTCATTGCCGTTGAAGTATGCCGTGTCCACCTCGACGGCCTCGATCCTAGCCACACATCCCAGTTTTATCACCACCCAATCGTACTCTTTCGAGTTGTGTCTTCGTGTCTCCCACCCGTCGTACCACGCGCCTGTGTGGACGAAGACGCCTGCTTTCCGCACGGGCGGTGTCGGCGTGAGCAAGTTCGCAGCAGAGGCGAAGTACTCGTCTGAGAATGAGACGATCGAGGCTCCAAGAACGGTGGTGGTGATATTTGTGGAGGTGGAGAACGTCGTGTCTATCAAGGCTGCAGGGACAGGCGTGACAGAGATGTGGGAGGAGGAGGTGCTCGAGGGTAGGGCTTCGTCGACGACCGTCGCTGCGAGAAGTTGAGGATGGATATTAACTTCCATATTGACAGTGTCGAAAAGAAAAGCAAAATCTATGTCGTAGATGTGTGTGTCGTGCCGTCAGGTCAGCTAATACTGCGAAGGAACCTACGTAGCTGGCTTTCGTAAGATGGACTGTGTCGGGGTCTGAGATGCGCACACCAATATTAGTCAAAACGAAAAAGGAGCAATTCAGAAAAGACAGAGAGAGAGAGAAAATTTTGGGCAAATGTCCCCTTCGAAGTAGACTCTGCAGCCAACGCCCAACTTCCAAATGTTTACTCGATGTAAACTGCAAACCCGATCACGGAGGTGGCCGATGGGTGACACAGTATGTACTTACAGGTGGCACGCAGTGGCAGTGGCACAGGCGGTGGCATGCCCTCCCCCGCTTCCAGTCTAGATGCCCCCCACTTCCCAGACAGAGATGAAAGCTCGCGCTGAGCCTGTCAGGTTCACGTGCACTTGCTTGATCGCGTGCTTTTCATTTGTGAAGACGACAATAAAAAGGTCCATTGTACCTGGTAAGGCTGACCAGCCCCCTGAGCGGATGAATGTATAACCTGTCAAATAATAGATATCGCATTTTTGGGTATCGTGGGGGGGAAAATATCTATGCAGAAAAATAACCCTATCCAGCCAGACCTGGCTGTCAAACAGAAATTCTTTGCACCCGGTAGCATATACCAACGCCCCTCTCCCGTGCTCTGAGATCCAAGACCAAGCCTCCAGCTCTTTTGCCATAAACATTCTTTTTGAGTCCCACAAGACCAAATGCCCGCGTCCTTAAACCCAAAAACCCAAGTGCTGTTGTTGCGCCATGTTGCTGGAAATGCAGTCCAGAAAGAAAAAAAAACCCCAAAAACTCGAATTCCGCGATTTACACTCCCTCTTTTCCGCCCTGGTCTTTAGCCTTTTTCTCTTCCCGCTGCTTTCTTTTCTTCTTCTTCCGATCATCGACGGCACGTCTCCACTGTTCACCCCAGATCGTGGTTGCCCAGACGCCGACGCTGGTCACGACCATAAACACCGCGGAGATGGTGCTGAACCAGCCGACGCCAATGGCCTCGATCGCGGGCAGGCATACGGCCGACCCGCCCGCCGCGAATGCGTACCGGATCATGTAGTTCCCTGCCACGACCTCTGCGGACTGACCTCTTGATTGCATCACGTCCAAGCAGTAGGTATTCAGACTTGGGAAGCAGAACAGTTGTGCGACACCTTGCACGAACATGGCCACCACGGGAAGAGGCACTCCGCCGACATCCTTCTCGACAGACCAACCGTAAATCAGCATGCAAGCTGGTATGACGCCACCAATAAATGCATAGCACGACCGCAATCTGTCCTCGGCGACACGCCGACCCTTCTTGCGAATCCATTTCTTGACGATATGGTCGGCCCAGCGTCCGCCGAAGAAAGTGCCGAGGAGGTATCCGCAGCCAGGAGCGATGTAGAAGAGGCCTGATTGAATTGGCGACGTGAGGTGGAAGCGTGGGTTGAGTACGTAGCGGATGGGCGTGAGCAGCGAGTACATATTCCATACCAGCGAACTCGACGCGAGTCCCGCGACGATCAGATTCGGATAAGAAAAGAGCAATATGGCGACACGCACAGGCGAGACCCAGTGAAGTATGCGCAACGTTCGTTCCTTGCGTGGGTACTCACGAAGTTGGTTGATTTTCTTCTCGGGAATCGTTTCGGGCAGGAAAAAGACAACCATGATTGCCGCCAGGCCTCCCAGAGCCGATTGCAACCAAAAAATATCCCGCCACGACCGGAAGGTTACGATGATACCGCCAATAAATGGTCCAAAGGCAGGTCCGATAAGTGTGCCAGAGAGAAACCAACTTAGTGCTGTGGCACGACTTGTTGGTGTATAGATATCTCCGAGGCATGATGTGCCAACGATGAGGAAGGACGTTCCTTGGTAGGCCGTGAGCATTCGAAAGATGAAGTAGGATGCTAGGTTGGGCGCAAGGGCTGTGCCGATGCTGAAGGCGAAGAACAGGAATGCTGTGATGACGCAAGTCCACCTGCGCCCATAGATGGTTGAGATCGGTCCCCATAGGGCGGGCGACAATCCCATAAAGATCAAATATAACGCGTTGGACAAGTTGATAATACTACCAGTCGTGTTGAAGGTAGCTGCGACCTCGGGAATGGCAGCGAGGATGGTTGTCGAAGAGATAGGAGCTAGAAAGCCACATAGCGAGAGGACCGCCGTGATGAGGATCTTTCGTCGTTCGCTGAAGCGTTCATATTGAGCAGCGTTGATCTCTATGAAAGAACTGTCGTGGCTGGGAACGCCCTGGATCTCATGGGCTGAGATGGCAGACCGTATGCGTGATAGGCCTCCCTTCTCATCCTGAGCACGGTCGTCGACAGGGATCGTTGGCGTTCTTTCGAGGTCTAAAGGAGAGTCTTGATCGAGATGTGGCGAGCCAGAGACAGTCCCAGGCGTAGCGTGGCTGTCTTGGATGGTATCGTGATGAAGTTCACCCGTCATAGTGAATTTGAACGTAGTGACTGAAAGTTAGATATCATTGCTTGGAAAGAGTGACTGTGGCTAAATAGTATGGACGACTAAGATAATGCAAGAGAAGGGGACCAAGGCTGTATATCAGTATTCCACCCAAGCAACGATACCGCAGGTATGCAGCAAACATGGGGACCAAAAATGACTCAACTGGAGATCCCAAAAGATATCAGTCCTCACCGTTACCTTGCCATTCCCAACCATGGTTGCAGAACTGTCCATCTTCCTGCGAAGTTACAAGCTGTTTGAGGACTTTTTGGGTTGAGCATCTGCATCTTCACCAATGACAATTCCGCACCGCTGAAAAAGCCGATCTCGGGCGGCGGCCATTCTCCGCCCCGTATATATCGAGTCTTTTGATTGCACAGTTGCCTGCCGAGTTACCCATTCTCAGCTCGGGTAACCAATCATTGGAAAGCGAAAGATAGCCACCAAAAAAATTCAACGCCTTTGGACACAAAATCTAGGCAAAGGGGGACGTGTACCGTCGGTGAGGATCCAAGCTTGAGCGGTACATCCGACGGGTCGAGGTGCCAATAGCAGGTGGTTCAAACACCTCGGCGATATAAGCATCGGGTACCGACCAGCTGTGTTTCGAGACAATCCTCACTTGAAAAGAAACCGTTCAGGCTGTGCTCAAAGATGGATTTGCAAATCAATTCAACTGCAAAGCTCAACTGTTGTTGCAGGCTTGAGGTGTGGTCATTTGATACCCAAAAACATACGCTGCTTTCAAAGAGGCTGAACGATGATGAAGGCTGTAAGTCTTCGGCACATTGGCAGGGTGTGAAACGACATTTCTTGCAGCTGAGTACGTACAGCGTGCAGTGATTCTGCAAGGACGATGTGCTGCCGTCTCACAGTTTCGACCCTGTCTTTGCAGTCATATCCTTTAGTTTGAGCGCTACTTCTCGCCGCAAGATCTTGCCCGAAGGCGACTTCGGAATGGCAGGAATGATGTGTATCCCGCCCCTCAGTTTCTTGTGACTGGCAACTTTCGCATTCAACCAGGAATGGATCCCCTCGATGATCGCCTTCTCTCCCTTTGCTTTGGCCTGTTCTTTGATGACGACAAACCCGACAGGGAGATGCGTTGCTTGCTCTTCCACCCAGAGGGGAACAACACAGGAGTCCTCCACATCCGGATGTTCCAGCAACTTGCCTTCTAACTCCGACGGGATGACCTGTAAACCCTTGTACTTGAACATCTCCTTGATCCTGTCCACGATGGTGATGAAGCCGTCCTTGTCAATCGTGCCAATGTCACCAGTTCTGAACCACCGCCTGCCTTCTGTGTCAGTCGCGAAACTGTTCTTCGTCGCCTCTTCGTTCCGGTAATATCCTTTTGTGACATTTGGCCCCCGACACCACAGTTCACCGGGCTTTGATGATCCATCGGCTTCAAATCCGGTATCTTGCAACGTGTCTGGATCTACCACTCTGCATTCCATATTTGGTGTGATGCATCCGACCGTGTGTCGTTTGTCAGGCCGGTCTACCGGGACCGCTGCTGCCATTGGACTTGTCTCCGTCAGACCCCAGCCCTGAAGCCCATTCATTTTGGTTCCATAGAGCTTCTCGAATCGTGCCTCGACTGCTTCCCGAAGTTCTACACTCAATGGCGCTGCCGCAGAAAACACTCGTTTCAGGCTGCTGAGGTTGTATTTCTCCACCAAAGGATGTTTGGCGAGGAGCAACATCACGGGTGGAACCAGGTTGACTGACTCCGGCTGGTACTTCTGACAGCTAGAGAGCCACAGTTCGAGATCAAACCGGCTGAGCACGACCACTGTACTGCCCGCATACATACCTACGAAGATCAAAGCCGTCAGGGCATAGATGTGGCTGAACGGCAAAAATGTCACTGTCGTCTGCTTTCCGGTAGCGTCGGACGGTACATGCGTCATCCACTGTTGTATGTTGGAAACAAGATTTTTGTGCGTGGTCATAACCCCCTTTGCCCGACCCGTTGTTCCGGAAGAGAAGCACATAAAGGCGAGTTGGTCTTCGGCTTCACTGGGCTTGATGCTGACGAGTGGAGTAGGCGGGCAGTTGTCTGCCAGTTTTTCTGCCGTCGCCTTGCCATTTTTGTCCCAAGCCCCATCAGCCTGGATGACCTGAATCGAAGGGTCGAATTGTACAGCTTTCTCCGTCGTCTCCAGCAGCGATGAATGTGCAATAAGGTACTTTGCGCCACTGGTCTCAAGCTGGGCTTGAAGCTCCAAAGGTGTGTACGCCGCGCTGACGGGTGACACGACGGCGCCACATCCCAGAATACTATAGCAGACGATTGCATAGTCGATGCTATTCGGACTGAAGAAGGCCACAACGTCATTCGGCTTCACGCCCAATTCTCGGAGGCCATGGGCGAGAGATCGCGTTCTGCGCTGGACCTCTCCGTAAGTTCGAGTCGCTCCAGTGACAGCATCGATCCATATTGGTTTGCTCTCGGGCGTATGGTTGGGATTGGAAAACAAGTAAGTTAGTAAGTCGCAGTCGATCAATTCTATCGGTGGAAAATATGAATGGTAAATTCTAGGGGCCATTGCTAGGCACTTGATTTGAAGGGATGAAGGTGTATGAGAGACGCAGGATCAGGCTTCGGGGTATATCATGACACCTGAGCAAACAGACGAGGTATAATAATCTGGCTGGCAATGTTTTGGGTAGGGTGTACTTTATGTGTAGCCTTCTGTGGCGGGCTTATCTATTGTCTAGTAATAGTAGTCATCAGCTCACATCGCGGCTGTATGTCGCGGCATAAGAGGGACGAGGATCAGATTCAGTCCGGCTGTTTGAGGTGAATACGTACTGAATCTGCAAAGGGAGCTTGGTCTAATAAGGATGGTCAGCTTATGTGACAAGGTGGATACGATGGGTGTTCGTATCACAACGAGATGGAGGATGTCCAAATCGGTGCTCCGGAGAGCACAACGGACCCCGAGGTTGGTTCATTCACGAGGCCTCTTAATCACAAATGGACATGATGTTCCAGCTCGCTAGGGAAGAGTCCCGGGAAATTAAAATATCGTTTCGGCGAAATCAAACAATCAGAGCCAATGTGAACCAGCCCTGCATAACCTTAGGCTACATCTTCGCGACTCACACGCAGTTCATATAGAGTAAGTCTTGAAGAAAACAATTATGACAGAGCTGATGGTTGGTAATCGTCCCGGCTGTATTGAAGTTGTAGAATTTGCCGATGACCGTTGTGCACCGATAGCCAAGCTAGAATCTCGAATCGCCACGGCCGTAAGGGAAGTGGATCGTGGATCAGTGCCGACTAGTAAGATAATCAGGGGCACTCAGTCCAACTGGCGCGGCCATGATCTAAATTGTACTTCGCATGATTGCGGGTAAATGGAAATGGGCTTTGAATCCAGCAACTTGACTGTCTTCCGAAGCTTTTTGCATAGAGAAGACACGCTCGAGTTCCTATGTATGACTTTGCAAGCATCGAAGCAGCTATACATCAAGAATGGCACCCACTATCAATGAAGAACCTTGGCTAGGTTTGGAGATGACAATGGCCTCTTCAAGCTTCTCCTCGGTGATATCTGGGAATTTCTTGTAATAGTATTCTTGCTTAAGTGCTTCGGTCACGGCTGCAACTTTATCCTGCGGCACGAGGTGAACTGTGCAGCCGCCCCAGCCGGCTCCGGTGAGTCGAGTCCCATACGCTCCAGCCTTGTGTGCAATGGCGCAGATATCGTCAATCTCGGGACATGAGCATTCATAAACATCTCGGCATGACGCCTGCGTCTTGTTCATGAGATCCCCGAGATAAAGCAATTTTTCCTGGTCAAGCTTGCCGGACGTCTGGAGAGTATCGCGGAATTTGAGCACCCGGGCAGCTTCTTCGAGAACATGGGAAGCGCGCTGCTTGAGCTTGAAAGTTTCGGCCCGTATGGGGAATTTGGACATATATTGTGTTTCCAGCTCTTCGACAGAGATCTCCAAGATATCGGCAATGTCACGTCTGGAATAACCCTCCTTGTCGAGGTTTGATTGTATGATTTCGATCATAGAATCGACCTGAGATGCCATCGGCTGGTCCAAGCGACCCTGTTTCTTCATGATTTCCTCTTGAAGATTCCGTAAGCAGAACCCGAGTGAGCTCTGATCCGGATTGAGTGTGACATTCTGCAGTTTCGCTAGCACAACAGTCGCCAACGTACATTCGACTACGCGGAGATTGTAGTGAATTGGTGCCGTGACAGCCTTGTCGGATGTGACAAAGGATTGGGCGACCAGAAACGTGACTTCCGGATCTGATATCGGCATGGGGACATTCTCTGCTGAGAAGGTAGGGAAAAACCGACAGTAAAGGAGATATCCTCTTTCTGAAAAGATAGATGCAGCTTGATCCATCCCGCCTGAAAACACACCCACTGAACGCTCAGATACAATGCAAAGGTCCAACAGGTCCTGCTTCGAGATATCATGGCCGTTTGCTGCCATCACAGCTAAAGCCGAAGCACACACGAATGCTGCACTGCTTGACAAGCCACCGCCCGCAGGCACGTTCCCGTCGATGAGCAGCTCCATTCCATTTGGTTGGAAAGATTCGCCAAAATGTTTTCGAAGATACTCTAGCGACCCTTTCAAGCCGGCCAAGAAATAATTGCTCCATGAGTGGTTGTTCCGGTCGACATCGACAGCCCCGGTGCTCGGGATGGTATAGTCTTTCGAAGGATATTTGACAGGGTTAACATTGGCGATTTTTATTGTCGGTTGATTACTTCCGTCGGACTTGATGACTCGGACCGCAATGAGGACATCGACAGTGACAGCCGCTGGAAGGACATTATAAAGAGAATAATCAACATGTTCACCGATGATATTGACTCTTCCTGGGCTACGGGAGACGAATTCTGGTTTTTGCCCGTAGTTGGCCTTGAAAGTCTTGATCAAGTTGTTGAAGCGTTGTTCGCAATCTGCAGGGACTGAGTTCACACTGCCGGCACCTGCGTAGACATGATCTAGGCTGTCAACCTTGGGCACCAGCACCGCCATCCTGGGTCGACACCCTGTGGCGTTTGAACAGATTGGATATCACCCGCCACAAAAGACTCTCTGACTCTCTGTATGTTAGTCGTTGTCTCTCAAAAAGTGTGGAATCAAGAAGAATGCTCTACGAGAACGACAGGTGAGGGCAGAGAATTGGAAAACTATGCGCTACCTCGCGAACTACGTCCGATCAAAACTACGGCTAGATGCATTCTTGGCATTTCTGATGTAACGCAGTGACGCTGTATTTCAATGGCGGGGTTCATGCTGCACAGGAGCTGCCTGAACTTCGAGAACTTCACGTTTAGACCACTTTTCCTCTGAGCAATGCAATCGACATGAATATGAGACGCCTTGAAACATTGCTGACATGACCTACTAGTAATCATAGAAAAAGCTGGGGCTGCAAGCTCAAGAAACTTTATTATTCAGCACGCATATCCCCGGTGGCTCAAAGCTGAAGCTCAAGCCTTTGGTAGCCTCGTGCACCCCCTGCCCAGCGCCCAGGGAACGACCGAGGCGACGTACTAAATAGTACGCTGTGCAATAAAAAAAGAAAGAAAGAGACTTTACTGCCGCTAGCATCGTTAATCTCACGCAGTTTCGCCGCTACCCTTTTGCAAGGCCTCAATAACACTTTACCCCATCCCATCTAGAGCTGGCTCGGTCTTACGGTGAGATAAATACTAATACATATTCCAGGGGCTTATTTCTCCGCCCCTTCCCTATGAACTGGACAATGTCGAGCATCTATGGCACCGATCGGGTTGAACAATAAACCTCCCCCTAAAGACAACGATTTGTTATGGATTCACCATGATGCAGACAACCTCACTACGTTACCGAACAAGCATGAAGTCTACTCTCATTTGCAGACTAACTCCCGGGCACAGAAGCGCCGCGCGGAGGTCAAAGCTCTCCGAGCGTCTGGTCTCAAAGGTCGAACTTCGGCTCTGAAAGATCCCTCTCTACAGAGAGTCGGTAAAAGAAATATTGAAGATGGCCATCCCCAAACTTTGGGACGAGCTTCTCGGCCGATTAATCCCAAAGAGCAATATTCCTTCATCGTTCCACGCGAAGCTAGCAGACAGATAACGAGGCCCGCGTCGCCTGTCTCGCTTGTTGCAAAGGGGAATTCGGACCCATTTCAAGCATATCCAATTTCAATTGGCCCTGAAGAGAATCAACTGATTGTGTTGTACCGTGACTATGTCCTGCCATCAATGTATCATTTGCAAAGCAAGAATAAGGGTGTTAATGACAAGAACATGCAGGAGCTTGCGAATCGAGATTGGCGAGACAACGTTGCAGGCCTCGAAGACGAGGGCACAGCTCTCGCTACTTTGGCCCGGTATGGTTCTATCGTCAGCCGAAGCAACCCCGATTTGCGATCAACGGCCCTCAAGTACCTAGGGCAGAGTACCCGAGTCCTCAGGCAGAAGGTATCGCAAAAAGGAGATTTGACCAACATGGCCAATTGCTTGCATATCAACATGCTCTTCAACGCAGAGATAATCAATCTCAATCTCGTAGGAGCCGTGACGCATGGGAAGGCTTTCCTTCATATCTTCAAACAGCAGTGGGACGAACAACGTCTTGACTACAAAATGTTGCTGTATCAACTTCACAACGACATGCAATTGACTTCGACGTTTCTGATTCGCCCCATTTTCGATCACGACGAATGGTTGCCAACAGTATTGAAGCCTGTTTGGGATGCTGCCGCTCCTTACATGCCAAAGATTGAGCCTGAAGACAACCTGGATCCTGCCATTGAAGATCCGGTCCTCTTATATTGGTTCAAGCGGCGTCGCCAGCAGCTCTACTACGAAGGAACGAAAGCTACTGACAAGGAGGCCCTCCCCCCTCTACCACTTGTCGCGGGCTCGTTCATGGCTACAACTTTTCTCTTCCACAGCCGAATGATCCATCACTATTTAGATACAGAGCAAGAGCTCAAGGATAAGGGACCCTCATTGGAGATTAGGAGCTCCCTCCATGTTCGACAGGTATTGGCATTGGCCTCGACGCAACTTCATAAGTGGGGAGGCTACAGTCCGCTCATTATGGGCGTGCCGATGTATGACAATAAGCGATATCTCAGTGCCTTGAGGGCCGCATTGGAGAATTGTGAAGCTTGTTCAGCCAAGGCAGAAGTTAACAAAATCTCGAATGTTATTTTATGGGCGGTGTACCTTGGTGCTTTGGCGGAGCGAAGCACCTTCGCAGAAAACAGACAGATGAGAAACCAGTGGTTTTGCAGAAAGCTGGGAAGCTTCGCAAGGGACATGCAAATCACCACCTGGAATGATCTGAGAGCCATTCTCAAGGGCTTCTTGTATTCAGAGTCGCAGCTGTCGAAAAGCTCAGCTTGGTTTGAAGAGCTGGTTGTCGATGCGCGGCCGAGAGAAAGCACTCAAGAAGCCCCGGAGCCCTCTGATGAGGACACCTAGATGAAGTAATGTCTAGGATATACGTGGGTATAAATAAGCCAGGGCAGCTGTGAGTTTCTGGCGGTAACGGACAGCCTGAAGATCTAATTTGGTAGTGTTGAAGACCGGCAGCGTTGATTTTCTTCTATAATACTCACACATATACCCTGTACTCTGCCAATCACCCAGAAGAATGATGTTTGGTAAACTTTCATGAACACTATGGGTGAAACTATTTGACCTGTAAGAACTTCCTAATTGCCCTCCATCGTTCTGTTCGCCTGCCGCCGCTTTGTACCGGCGCGTCAACGCTAGCTTCAATCGGCCTCGGTCGATCTCAGGCAATTACGTATTTGTGCCTGCGCTTCAGGTTCCAGGTTATGCGGCTGTCGCAATTGTACCATCCCTCATTCCATTCAATATTGGCACACGGCTCTTCCGCTGTTCGTTCACTGGAGCCTCATCAATTGTGACAAAGTCTTCACGTTATCTTCGCATTATCCAATTGTAAAGTCACGGAAACAGAAACAGTACACCGAACGAGACACTAATCAAATAACTTGGTGCTTCTTCATGTTCTAGGGCTGGCGTTTGCCGCTCAACACCTCCGCAACCTCTCGAACCTCACGACCCCTCTACACACTCTACCGACTTCGCGATGAATTCAGAAGACTCCGAGACGGTTCTGATAGATCATTCTTCCCAAGACTTTTCGAAACCTGACACTAATTCATCACCCTCCAATGGGGCAACTTCATCAAGACCACCTACCCTATCGCGTGCCTCAACATTCGGCCCCAAGTGCTGGATATGCATGAGCGACAAAAGTGAAGATGACCCAAACAACCCTCCAGTATGGCGATCCCCTTGCTCTTGTAGTCTGACAGGTCACGAGACGTGCCTGCTGGACTGGGTAGCGGACCTCGAAAGCCCTAAAAACAAAAAGAATGCTGGACCGATCCAATGTCCCCAGTGCAAGTCCGAGATCAAGATCTCAAGGCCCAGAAGCTACGTGGTGGATGGCTATCGCGCCATCGATCGGTCACTTGGAAAATTTGTATTACCTGGTCTGGGTCTGTCCGTCGTGGGCACTCTTTGGGCCGGTGCTTGGTTTCACGGGTTTCAATCCATCATCTTAGTGTTTGGGCATAAAGAGGCCGAGCAAATATTCCGATATTCTGTGTCGAGGCCGGGCTTCACCTGGACATACAGTTTCATTCCTCTCAACCTCATCCTTGCTCGGACGGATTATGCCGATTTCGCCCTCCCTGGCAGCAGCCTGCTTCTTCTCTCCACCCAAATCACCGACAAGTTCGACATCGACTATACTATGTGGCCACCTCTGCCGAGCACAGTCTTTGCTTGTTTACCGGCCATGAGGTCTGTTTACAACTGGTGTTACCACAAAGCTTTTTGCGATCTGAACAAAAAGTGGCTGGCTGAAGTGCAACCGTCTCACGTCCAGCGAGGAGAAGGTGAAGCGGACAATGGAGCGCAAACCGATGACGATGATCTGCAAGAAGGTGATGTCGTTTTAGAAATCGAGGTCAATGACCACGGTCACGCTGAAGATGAGGGGGAAGGTGATGGTGCTGATGGTCAAGCTGGGAACGCAAATGCAGGCCAAGGTCAACCTGAAAACCAAAATGTGCAGCGCATCTTACGCCACGAACTTGTGGACAGTGGTGGCAGTGTTGGACAGACCATTCTCGGAGCACTAGTATTCCCCGCGGTGGCAGCAAGTGTGGGAAACTTGATCAGCTGCGTCTTGCCCATGTCGTGGCTTACCTACCGCAGCTCCACCAGTGGTCGCCCTGGATTGCTCTCTACGAAATGGGGAAGGAGTGTGGTTGGTGGATGTTTATTCGTTGTGCTCAAGGATGCGTTGCTGTTGTATTGCAGGTGGAGGCTCGCGACGACGCATCGACACAGACGGATCATGAACTTTGACAAGCAGACCAAGAAGTATTCGGTATGAGACTTCTGTGGTTATAATTAAAACTAATGGATCATGACAATGATGTGGTCAAGTAAGCGATTGAGCCTTGATGCATCGGCGACGTCTTCACTCAATGTTAGATACCCAATTGAATGACCTGAAGCAAACAGGTCTTCACTCTTCGGATTTTCAGTTCTTGACGCGTCTCTGATGTGTTTAGGTGGTGGTGAGAGTAATTGCACACTTAGAGATATGGAAGGAGTTTACGAGGCTGAAACATTTTTCTGCCAAGCTTTCAGCCTTGCTGCCAGAAGTCGAATCGAGCTTCAACTTTCGCGAAGCCCGTGTGCTGATCTTCCTGACTTTCCACGTAGTCGAACATCGACTTAAGAAGCACCTTTTACATCTCGTTCCTAGCAATCTAGTCCTTTTCTATAACCTTGGCCCGAGCAGACGGCAATGCACGCCTCCTCAATCCGCAGCGCGCTGGCGCATGTTTTCCAGATCCCGCTCCGGCCCTCACACCTACCTCGCAGTGCCGTGCAGGCGGCCCCGACTCCCTCGACGAAAAGTTTAACGGTCTCCGGAGCTGCGAGCTCGAAAGCTTCGTTCTCGACGAGCGCAGTGCACAATAAAAGACAAAAGGGATCCTTCAGACCCGATCGGCGGATAAGTGAGTCTGCTCTCCCCTTGCCGTTCATTCCCTTGACGGGGGCTACATCTACAAAATCGGGAGCTTTTGGAGCTTTGTCTTCAAATCCTCAGAACCAATTAAACCTTACCTATGTCTCCCCTTTGAAGGCCTTGAACTAACCAAACGCCCTTTTCCGACATCTAGCCCTAATCCGCTTCTTCCTCCACCACCCAACAACCCTAACACCACGGCCCCTGCGCTTCTCCCGCAACCGCTACCTCCGCCACTGGACCATCACACGTGCGTGGAACCTGTACCGGCACAAGGTGAAAGCCTCGCGGCAGATGGAGCTGGAGCGACAGTACAACGCGATGCGCGACGCGAATGAGGAGCTGCGCGTGGGCGCCGGCGACGGCGGCCGCCTGTTCCGCAAGGCGCAGATGAAGACGGGTATTTGGGGCATTGGTGGACCCAACGGCAATGCGAGTCGCAAGGGCGGCGTGCCGATCGAATACGCACGCGGTCTTGTTGAGTGGGTCGGCAGTACGGGAGGTTTGGGCGTGGGAAGTGCGGCAGAAAGGGATGCTGCGGAGGGAGAGGGTGAGGGCGAGGAGGCGAGTGTGTTGACGGGCAAGGAGGCGAAGATTTGGGATTATGCTTGGAAGAGGTATTGAGGCGGTCGGCATTTTACTTGTCTTCGGGCGTGTGGTTCACAGGCGGGAATCGTTCTTTTGTTTGAACTGAATCGTGGAATGGTAAATTGAGGAGAGAATGCTCGGGGGAGGCTTCTGAACGCAGGAAGATGTGTCGGGGGATAGTACTACACTACTACAGACATCAAGGTCTTTCGATTCACACTGGGAGTTCGCCTCTGGCGTCGTTCGGCCACTTCCCAGGCACCTACCTCCACCTACCTTCCTTCTCACCATCCTGGCAGTGGATTCTGCGATGGACCAGCCAGCTTGAACTGGGTTAAGGAGGACCGGCGGACGCTCTCGTTTTGAAGTGCCGGTAATCTGGAGACATAGGCAGTGTATCAGAAGGAAGCAAGAAAGGGTCCAATAAACGCACTGCCAGTCTTCGAGCGCCAATATAAAAGCCCCAAAAAACAAGGTACAGGATCAAAGAAAGAGAAGGGGAGAGAGAGAAAATGGCGTTTATTATTATGTACAAAACACCCTCAAGAGAATTCGGAAATAGAAACATCGACACTGCTGGAAAGGAGGCCCCAGCAAACCCCAAAAAACGAAAAACTTTTGTGCATCGTTGTATCTTTCTCTTTCAAAAAACAAAACAAAACAAAAATCCAGGCAGTCGTCAACATTCGGCGCTGTTAAGAGTAATAAAAACGAAGTCTTCTTCCCTGGTTCTGGTGGTATTCAGCCACCCACAGGCCATTCCTTAATTCCAGTCTCTGAAACGCCAAGAACGAGAGAAGAGGTCCCCCTTTGCTGGCTGTCGTTAAGAAAAGTGTCCATAATCCATCGTTGTTGTTTGATCTTCATGCTGAGTTCTCGTTGCTTGCTTGATTGCGTGCTGGTGATTGCGTATCAACTCGCTAAATATGATTTCAAAGTTGGACGGAGCAAAAGAAACTGGATTTGTGTCGTGGATTTTGGCCTCGTATTCGGAGCAAGAGCGTGAGCTGGCGAAAGCTTCTTGCCGGTTAACATATGCTGGCTTAATATTGCCCTCAAGGGTTTCCCTGGAGAAAAACAGACTTCCGACGCGTTGGGTCTTTCACTTCTCATTCTCGCCCGGACATTGGAGCAAGGCCGTGCCAGCGGAGGGTAAACTTTGAGATTTTCGGTCAGGATATAGCCGGTCTTCGTCGCGTTCAATGGATTGCGGATTCATTTCGAAAAGCAGTTCCACCAGACTCATAAAATAACGCAGCAACCGCTTCCACCTTGCTTGCCGTCGAATGTCAAGAGGGCGGCTCTTGTGGCCGCTTCAAAGACATCATCAACTCCTTCACCGGTCAAACTCGAACACTCGAGATATTTTCGAGCACCGCATTGCTGGGCCATCTCTTGGCCTTCTCGAGGTGAAACAAATCTCATGCTTCTCTTGCGCATCTCTTCAATCGCCAAGGGGTCGTCTCGTAGATCTTTCTTCAATCCAACCAAAATAACAGGGACCTGCGGGCATCGCTCTCTGGCTTCTTCAATCCATTTATGCCGTACGTTCTCCAAACTGTCTGGGCTGTCGACGCTGAAGCCAATCAAAATGACATGTGACTTCGCATAGGCCAACGGTCTCAATCTCTCGTAGTCTTCCTGGCCTGCGGTATCCCAAAGCGCTAATTGCACTGACCGCCCGTCCACTCTGCAATCTGTGACGTAGTTCTCGAACACGGTCGGGACATAATGAGTAGGAAAATAACCGAGGGTAAAGACTGATAATAGCGAGGTCTTGCCACAGGCACCGTCACCTATAATGACGAGCTTCCTGGATCCTTGTTAGCAACGTGACTTGAAAGCTGGCTGCAGAATGGCCCAGGGAGCACTGCATGGTTGGTATTGGCACCGTGCATACCTTCTCATGACATTCTGTTGTGCTTGATTCTGTGCCATGGCTGTGGAATCTGTTATGGCCCGGCCAGCCAGACAGACAATTCACACCGCCGCGCACTCAATTGATAAAGGAGGAACTATTGATAGCACAACCACTCTCGATAAAGGGTGAAGAGATATTTCCTGGGGCTGCTAGTGGAGAGATCTGGGAGGGAGCTGAAGCGCCTTAAATAATTGTCCTTTAGACTACAGGTCAAGGGCAAGCTGAAGCGAGTTCAAGCGAGGTGGAGGAGGAGTGGTGTAACAGGATGCAGTTCAGGTCGCATGCAGCGGGTATGAAGGATTCTTTAACCAGTGGCACCCGGCAGCCGGCACCGCCAGCCGCAGACTGAATTGTCTTGTGATAATCGAGAGGAGGAGAGTAGTACGCAGGTCTCGGTAGGATGTTTTCAGAGGGTCGTCTGAGACTAGCTTAAGAGGTGTTCGTGGGGTCCGACCGCGATGAAATCCACTCGGAAGAGCGAGGTTTGGGGCGCAGCCTGACGCAGTGCTTGTTGGTCAATGTTCAGTGGTTGTTGAGTTGGGCTGAGAGTAAAGCGTGTTCGGGGCAGGGTCGGTGTGATGAGGGATGGCAACTGTAGACGAGAGGGAGTTGTTGAGACCTGGAAGTCGAGCTGGAGGGGGGACGAGTTGAATAAAGAGTACAAGCAATTGAGCGACGAGTACTGTACCTACAGAGGGAGTCGTTACTAAGGTGCTAACTTGGTACGGACTACGGAGCGCAAAACGGAGTACCTAGAAGGCTCCTGGGTGGCTCCCTACAACTAACTATTCCTGGAGTCCAAAGGGTCCTCAAGTCGCCCAAAGTACCTAACTGGGTGACTGGCCACAGGCGCGGAACAGGTGCGCTAGGTGTGGTCATAGGCAGGCGAGCGCAGGCTAAGGCAGGCTCAGGCAGCGCATAGGCACCCCAGACGCAACCTTGAACTTTGAATGGCACCAACGGTTACGGCAGCCTCAAGTCACAAACTTGGCCTGTGCCTGCGCCTGTGCCTCTCTGGAGCCTCTGTCGCCGCCCCACGAAACTGGCAATGTGATGCACTTCCAAACGACCAACGACGTTCCTCATCTTCCCACCACACTTGCGCCCTCTCCCTTCCGACGACTTTCGACTCATTCAGCCTTTCCTGTCGAGACTCTTGCTCTTTGTTCGACCTTCTTTACCGTTCCTCCCGTACTTGTTTGTCTTGCTGGTTTAACCATACCCCACCAGAAGTGAAATCCGACTTTGATGTCAACCTCAGCAGAGTCCGACCAGTATTGGCCTTAATCATCCCTCTACCAACGCAATGCCTTCCAAGAAGAAGGCCACGACCCAAGTGCATCCTGTCAAACCGCAGCCACAGCCCTTGAAGACCTCTGCAAAAGATGCGCCCGTGCAATCTTCAGCTCTGCCAAAGCCCGGCCCAGCCACTTCGTCCACCCCTTCCCTAAACGGCCGAACCGTAACCACAAAACCAGACCCAGATCTAAGAACGGGTGATACTACCGAATCCGCTGGAGAGCCCGCGGCCACCCCGGCTGTCAACCGAAAAAAGCAAAAGAGGAGGGAAAAAGAGGCTGCAAAACGGGCTGCCGGACAAGACAACGCGGCGAAGACAATACCTAATGGCCACGTCGTTGGGGATTCTAGACCAAATGGCCAGTTACCGCCCGTAAAACAGGGTAGAGGACCAGTGAAGGGCTATTTCACCGAAGAACCTGATTTTCCAGATCCTGCCGACCCTGCCTACCCCGATATTGGAAGTCCGGAAGAAGCCTTCTACAGCGGTGACGAAGACCCCCATTACGGAGAAGGCGCAGAGGCGATGCCCGATAGCTCATGGCTGAACACGAGTAAGCGAAAAAAGTCCAAGACTACGAACGAACCACTATCTAGGACCTCTACCATGCTTTCTCGCTCCAACATCCCACCTTTATCGAGTGCAGCAATGCGAGCCTCACAGCGCTTATCAAGTGATCACATCTGGAACACCTCGACACAGGCGGAGCGAGAGAATATCAAGCAATTTTGGCTGGAGTTAGGTGAGGAGGAGCGACGATCGTTAGTAAAGGTGGAGAAGGAAGCCGTTCTACGGAAAATGAAGGAACAGCAAAAACACTCCTGCAGTTGTTCGGTCTGTGGGCGGAAGCGTACAGCTATCGAAGAGGAATTAGAGGTTCTCTACGACGCCTACTACGAGGAGCTCGAACAATTTGCGAACCATGGATCCGACCTTTCTAATGTGCCCCAGTTAATGGCACCATCACGGACTTCCTTCAATCGACCAACGCACCCCATGGCCGGATCTTACCCTTCCCGAAGTCGAATAAATGAGATCGACGAAGATGAGGAAGACCTGGAGGATGACGAGGATGACGAGGAATACGATGATGAAGACGACGACGCCTATAGCGACGACGATGGCGAACTCGACAATCATGGCCTACCCCCTGGTCCCCCCGACTTCTTCCAGTTTGGTAATAGTCTCACAGTCAAAGGTCTGAAACACTGCAACTTCTTTTAGTCGAAGGTAGACAAGACTGATATGTTTTACAGACGGCATCCTCACGGTAGCAGACGATCTGCTGAAGAATGATGGAAAGCATTTCATTGACATGATGGAACAATTGGCGGAGAGGCGCATGCAACGTGAGGAAGACATTCGCTACCCTACCTCGTCATTAGCTCATCGAGATATTCATCAAGGTCACAATCATCCCCCCATAGATGACGATGATGATTATGACGACGAGGAAGACGATGAGGACTATGATTCTCAGGAGGAAGACGACTACGAGGGCGATGACATGGTCAGTTTTAGCTCTTGTTTTTGCTGGAAATGATCTGACAACTTTGCCCTAGGATTCCATGACCGAGGAGCAACGCATGGAAGAAGGTCGACGCATGTTTCAAATATTTGCCGCCAGAATGTTCGAACAACGTGTACTAACAGCCTACCGAGAAAAAGTTGCGGCAGAACGTCAGAAGAAGTTGCTCGAAGAACTCGATGAAGAGAGTCGTCTAGATACGCAACGCGAAGCGAAGAAGGCTCGAGAGGCGGCCAAGAAGAAAGAAAAGAAGCGGCTTCAAAAGCAGGCCAAGGACGAGGAGAAGGCCAAGAAGGATGCTGAAAAAGCAGCTCAAGAGGCCGCTGTTCGTGAGGCCGAGGAGAAGAAGCTCGAGGAACAACGCCAACGTCGTGAAGAGCAGAGAAAGAAGCGCGATGCCGAGAAGAAACAAGCAGAGGAGGAAAGACTCCGCAAGGAAGCCGAAAAGCACCGAAAACAGCAAGAAGCCCGTGATCGCCAGATCGAACAAGAACGGAAGGCTCGTGAGGCTAAAGAACGCGAGCGCCAGAAACGAGAAGAAGCGAAGAAAAAGGAGCGTGAAGAACGAGAAGCTAGGGAGAAGGAAGTCAAAGAGCGCAAGGCCAAAGAGGACCGAGAGCGAAAGACCAAGGACGATATGGTTCGCAAGGAGAGGGAGGCTGTGCTGAAAGCAGAGAAGGAGGTCAGAGACCGTCCCGTTCATCATCAACCGCCGAAGCACCAGCCTGTCGCACTTCCACCCGGCCTTCAACCTCCCTCGCGCGGCCCTAGCATCCATTCTCCGCATGTTGCTGTTGCAACACCAGCCGTTCCTCCCAAAGTTCCTACACCGGTACGGAATAGACAACCGTCCCAGCCAGGACAAGTCTCACATGGCTCGTCTCCGAGATCGCAGAAGACTAGCACCGATGCTTCCAGGAATTCAGGTTCTCCGGCAACTGTCGCTATGCCTCAAACGCCTGTTCCAGGTCAACCAGTCAAGATGCAAGGTCAACCACCACCGCTTCATCACCCACAACCGTCAGCTCCTAGATCGCCACTGAATAACCATGGCCGTGGACAATATCCCTTCCCCATGAATGGAATACCCAATATGGGTATGAACGGCCCCCCGATGGGTGCTCCAGGGATGATGCCAAATATGATGGGTCCCATGATGTACCAAGGCCCTCCTATGATCAATCAGCAGCGCTTCGCCCAAAACGGCCTTCAATATCCTCCTGGCTTTCAGAGACCATTCCAGCCAGGTCAACAAATGCCGATCCTTCCACAGCCCCCTGCTCAAGCACCTCCGATGGTCAATCAACAACCTGCACCACCGAAGCCCCAAGTTCACTCAAGACAACCTTCAAGTGAACATGCTCCGATAGGTCGCCCTGGACTTGGACCTATTGCTCGACCATCGAGTACGACGCCAGATAAGCCGAGACCACAGGGAAAGACGCCAGATGCCGACGTGGAGCAATTGACGACGCAATTGGGCAGCAAAGCTCTTCTAGATGACTCAGATGCTCCATTTGACAATGTCGATCCACGCGCAAACCTCCCCCCTGTTGGAGCACCTGGTTCTACTAGGCTACCCTTTGCGAACAGCTTTCAAGAGCACAAGCAAGAACCATTCGGAATGAGTAACCCTGGTTGGGGTGGTTTCAACCCTGCTATGGCACCCAGTCCAAACTGGGGACCCCCCAACGCTCAGCGACCCAGTCCTGGTTGGGGACAACCTCCTTTCGGGGGTATTGGCTCCGGTCCTCAGGTTGTTTCGCGGTCTCACCTGCCCCGACCTATCGCCGTTAGACTTATGCTTGCTCAGGCATGCCGTCAGCTATCCCAGATTCCTGCAGCGAGTGCCGATGGCTATCATCCAGTCCTTGCCGTCCTGCGTCACCTAGAGACTCTAAAAGCACCCGGTGAGGCTTCGGTGTCTATGGACGAAATGCTTGGCATTTGCGACACAGAGGGCAATTCTCAGAACGGTGGTGGCTCTTTCGAGGTCATCATGGACGCAGCCAGAGGTCAACTAGTCAAGTTTGTCGAGGATGCACCAAATCAACCACTCAGAGGCAGTGTGGGTGAGATCGGCAGTCCTATTCTAGGACATAGCCAACATATCCACCATAGTGGTCCCCTCGGAGGCATTGTAGGCCAGCCGGTTGGTCCGGCTAGCAACTTTGGACCTCCGGGAAGGAGTTTCTAGTGGTTGACTCCTCCTCGAACTCAAAAGGGATCAACCCTACAGAAGAATCATAAGGCTGAATATCCTGCGCTTTTGGCCGGGTGTGACGCCCTTTTGGCTGAGTACTGCACAACGTTGCAGTTTACTGCACAGCAGTATCGACGCAGTCAGTCCGCGACCTGATCCGACTGAGACAAAAAATCAGGAGGAATTCTCTTTCTTGAATGAAGGCTTTTGTGTGATTGCGGGAGGATGGGTGTTTGAGAGACCAGAAGGTGGCTTCCCCGTATTTCTGTGACTCCAGTGTTCTTTGTGAGGCCTCTTTCTTTAGAGTCAAAGGAAACGGCATCTTCGGTTTTCAGGAACTGCATCTAATAGGGGCACAGTTCTGTGGCCTTGCTGTCAAGACTATCCCAACGTATTCGAGCTTAGAATACCCGTGCAGCTTTAATCTGCCTCCAGTGATCTCGAGGCTGTGTAGCTGAATATCATCGATGCATCTTCATATTTCATTCACTTCGAAGGAACACTAGCGATTTCTTAACCGTTCAACCATCGCACATTGTGTCGGGATAGCAAATCAGTCCTCTAGGGGAGTGACGACAGCATATGTTCATTTATACCCTTGACCAATAGATGTAGCGTATGACAGATCAAGACCATTTTGTACATTTTATATACACGATTCTATTTCATTCTATTCTACACAACACAACTAGCAAGGGCTTGGAAGATCTCTGCGAACACAGTCTTCCCCGTCGACGGTGATCCGCAAGCCAATCTGCCCAGTTCCACACGTCCACCTTCCAAGCTTCGAGCGCCTTTTTTTTCTCTCTCTCCCTCTTTTCATCGACCTCTCATCGCGACTCGACAACGAGACTGTCCAATACGCCTGCAGTATAGCGGATCACTTTATCGATGCCCTCGCCGCGGATCGCGCTCACGGGAATCGCCGCCACGCGCGATTTCCATCCGTTCTTCTTCCCTGAGGGGTGAGGTGCCGTGCCGGCGCAGATGGAGGAGATGTAGGCGTTTAGGGCGAGGAAGTTGGCTTGGGTGGTAGTTTTGCTGGCTGGCTGGTCTTCAGGATCTGCGGCGGTGGTCGGGATGTCTGCTTTTGTGGCGATGACAAACCACGGTTTCGCGCTGATGGGCGGGTAGTGCAGCGGCTCCAGACTCGCGGTCGAGCCTGGCGAGATGGTTGAGGCGCGGCGTTGTGAGGAGCCAGACTCAAAGATCGACATCTCCTGCCCGTCCTCGCTGTACACGGGATTCCTCGGGGGGGCTCTTGAGCCAGCTCCACCATCGGCGGCAGCACGTTCAAACGGCGACCAGTTGATCAGCGGTTCGACGACGGCGGTGCCATGCTCCTCCGTCTGCTCGTTCGTCTCCTGGTCCCGGAGGTTCTCGTACTCGCCCACCTCCTTCCACAAGGCCTTTAGCTGCGCCACGGCGTCGCCGGCCGATAGGTCGACCACGAACGCCAGAATTCGCGCGCGCTCGATGTGGCGCAGGAAGGAGAGGCCCAGGCCCTTGTCGAGGTGCGCGTCCTCAATGAGTCCCGGGATATCTGCGACCGTGAATTGTTGTCGTGGTACGAACGTCGTGGAGGATGGGTTCTCGGCATCAGGCGACGTGACGCCCGAGCGCACGAGTGGTCGGCCCTCGTTGTTGTCCAGAATCACGGTTCCGATGGTTGGTGACAGCGTCGTGAACGCCCAGTTCCCGATCCTCGTGCGTGAATTGCTGATGGCGCGCGTGAGCGTGGATTTGCCTGCGTTCGGCAAGCCGACCAGGCCTACGTCGGCGAGTAGTTTCAACTCGAGTTCCAGTTTGATGCGCACGCCCAATTCGCCTTTCGTCGCGTATTTCGGCTTCGGATCTTCTTTGGTCGCATAGTGCGGGTTCCCCAGTCCTCCCACCGCACCCGCCGCCAGGAGCGTGGGAGCGTCCATCGGCTTGTCCAGGTCGAGGTATATAGGTGCCTGAGGTTGCAGGACTGTCAGAGGTGATCTGCGTGGTTTCATGATTGACGACGTCAGTGCGGGTAGATTGGATGAGATTTGTCTTTGGTCGTCTCTAGTCGTGGCGCCTGCGTAGATGACGAAGCGGTTGCGCAGACCTGACTCATCGGGCGTGAGTGCAGAAATGTCCTCGTCTGACATCGTCCCTCGCAATTCCTTCAGTCGAACCTCCTCTTCGGCCAGTGGATCGCTGCGCCATATCTCGCGAACGATGGTGCCCACTGGCACTTGGACACAGATGTCCTCGCCTCGTCTTCCGCCCTGGCTTTTTCCCTGTCCTCCTATTCCCCTCCCGGCTTTTATTATCCCCCTGCGGGCGAGTTTGTGCAATGATGTCTGTCCCGGCACGGCTTGGATGTAGATGCTTCCTCCAGAGCCTCCGTCACCACCGTTAGGCGGTCCGTCACTTATGTGGACGTCACGCAGGAATGAGACACAGCCGCTGCCACCTGAGCCGGCGTGAATCGTTATGCGGCATTTGTCGATGAATATACTGCGCGAATAGTCGTCTGGAGAGGGGTTGAGGTGTGTCGAAAGCGAGGGCGAAGAGGGAGCCGGGTCGTTAGATGGGGAGTGCGCAGAAGTCCCTGATTCAGATAATGAGGGCCTGGCTGAACGTGCTGTTTGATGTAGACATCGAGCATAGGCGGAGATTCGAGGGTGGGAGGACTTGGAGCGCATGCTCCTCGCCGAGGTGCGCAGAAGACATGGGTAGAGAAAGGGCATCCAGGTGCCCTGAACAGAGTTCATCTTAACATACTTTAAATAATAGACGAGGGGGCGTCAGTCGCAGTAACAGGCTCTGTGGAATGCACCTCTGCTCCCCGTGGTCGTTCGTTGCACTGCACTTGGGTTAGAACGCGGAGCGACGCGGAGCGGAGAAAAAAAGTTCACGGGTCGCGCAGGCGGAGCGGAATTCGTGCCGGGGATGAGGAAAAGCTTAGCATTTCTGCTTATTTCAGTCATGAGGTCAACTATCTTCCTCTGACGTTACTCTATCAAGGTAGCAATAGCTTCACGACACCTTGTGAAGGCTTAGGATCGCTCTGATTCTTCGTGGCTCGTATCATAGGTGTCACAAACCGACTCTCGCAATGTTCGCAGCTAGCGTGACAGATACCGGTTCCGGCAGTCGTTCGAAGAAATTCGAGCTTGAACCGAACCGGTTTGAGCTTCCTTAGGTCTGTATGAGGAGCTCTATGAGACATTGGAACCTACCCGTTTAGCGAAAGAAAAGCAGAACAGTTAGGCATTGTTTTGGAATGAGGGCTCAGTTTCTTTGTCTGTGACTGCTGGTAGGATGATTTGTGCGGATTGAACTTTTTCAGAGGCATGGTTTATGAGTTTTGCAAACCACTAAGAATTTGCAAAGTGTTACGGTGTAGCACTCTCGTCGCTACATTTTGTTCGACGTCGCATTCGCTTTCCCTGAGCCTTTCTGTATGATATTGATATGGGCAGTCATCCCATGAACCCAATCATACCAGGATTCGCTCCGGACCCTTCAGTTACGCTGATCGGAGACACCTTCTTCTTGGTCAATTCCACCTTCCATATCTTCCCGGGGCTACCTGTGTATGCTTCCAAAGATCTTGTCAACTGGGTTCAACTAGGTGGGACAACGGCACAAGCCATATGTTATGCATTCATCGCCTTCTAATTTGAGTATAGGCAATGCGATCAATCGTCCCTCTCAACTATCACTGCGCCGCTCCAACACAGTGTTGATACCTTCCCCAGACGGAACGACAAGTCCAGCGACTGGTGGTCTTTATGCCCCAACAATTCGGCACTATGCTGCGACGGGCAAGACCTATATTGCGTGCACAAACATCGTCGGTCCAGAACACGTTGAAGACTTCAAAAGACTGGGCCTGTCCTCGATCAAGCGAGAGAACTTCATCATTTCAAGTGATGATATTTTGTCTGATAATTGGTCCGATCCCGTACCTTTCGAGTTCCAGGGCATCGATCCCTCAATCTTCTGGGACGAAGACGGGAGAGCCTACGTTTGCGGCTCAGCCGGATCTGGACCCAACACAACGATCGATATGTTCGAGGTCAATTTGGCTACCGGTGAGAAACTTTCTCCCGTCCGCACAATTTGGGAAGGCACTGGTGGTGCATACCCTGAAGGCCCGCACATATACAGTAAACACGGCTGGAAATACCTCGTCATTGCAGAAGGCGGCACATGGCGCGACCACATGGTCTCGATTGCTCGATCCAGAAGCATTTGGGGACCGTACGAAGCGTATGCAGGCAACCCGATATTGACTGCGAAGGGGACAGACAACTACGTGCAATGTACAGGTCACATGGATCTGTTTCAAGACTTGGAAGGTGAGTGGTGGGGAGTGTGTCTGGGCATTCGGACTCGAGGAAACGCATACATCATGGGACGAGAGACATTTCTGACGTCCGTGAGGTGGGAAGATGAGCAATGGCCGGTCGTGCAGCAAGTCTCCATCAATTCTATTCTTTCAAAAGAGGGTGATTTGCAGTCTGATGAGCTCGCGGTGTCAAGCATCACGCCGAGATTAGGCGTCGGATGGGTTTACATCCGTACTCCAGTCCCTGCCCATTACGACCTTGACGACGCAATGCATGGTACCAAAATCATACTAACACCGAGTCATACCGACATCACACATACGGGCAACCCAGTCACGTTCATTGGTAAGCGTCAACGAAAGCTTAGCGGCGCTTCCTCGGTCATTTTAGAAGCTCCTCCTCTCGGCACAGACATCTCCGCGGGTGCGGTATTTTACAAGGACGAGTTCCGCTTCACAAGGGTGTATGTTCACGCGAAGACAGATCCGGAGATTGTTTTCGAGGTTGTCAATCGAGCGCAGGGCGTGGACAGGAAGGAGACTAGGGACATTGCTATTCTGTCCCAATCAGATAGGATTGTGTTACAAATCGACTATACGGAACAGGAGCTCGTTCTGTCTTGCCGCTCTAAAATGACTTCTACCGGTGGAGGAGATGAGACATATGGTTCCTGGCGCGTTGGTACAGAGACATTATCGGATCGTGACTTCGTAGGGCCCGTGATTGGGGTATATGCTACGTTAAACGGCTTGAAAGATGAAGGGCTCTTGTCTGATCCTACGCCTCAAGTCGTCTTCAGAAATTTCCAAGTGGATTGATGAATAGGGTGGAATTGATGTTTACCAAAATCTGCAAGCTAGACATCTGTGCGATACCGATTCTTGCCTCTAGTTCTTCTTCTTCGGCACGTAAACACACAGCTCCAATCCTTTATTATATGGCAAAGTCAAATTGATGAAGCCACTGTCGGGAGCCCTCAAGTGAGCCAGAAGTTCTTTGTACCGGCTTGCGGAGCCGATGGTGTTGTCGATGATGACGACTGCTCCGTATCGGAGGTGAGGTTGTACAATCTCTAAGGCTGGCAAGGTCATAGGCGCCCAGACTTTTGGAAGCTGATGAGCCAATATCCCCGAGAAGGTGAAAGCAAGAAGGTTTGTCAAGATTCGAACACAGAGCACTTACTGTCCAAAAGCAACAAATCCACCTCAGGTAGATCCTTCTTCAGCGTCTCGCGAAGATCGCCAACCCGTAGGCCAATATGCTTAGACACCACCTCCCCAGCTTCGTTCCAATACCCCTTCGCCTTCTCTGCTTTGGAAGGTTCATGCTCCGTACCGATGACAACGCCTGTGCCCCCTGTGGCCTCGATGTTTCTCGTGACCGCGATGCCCAAATACATAGTACTCACACCGAAACTAGTGCCTACTTCCACTATGTTCTTGGCATTGATGGCTCGGCAGATTTGATACATGCAGTGACACTTGTCCTGATCTAGGGCGATAAAGGCGTCGCGCACAGCGTCGTGCAGTCCATCGCCGCTATACTGCGTAATGTCAAGAGCGGACTCTTGGACCGAGGATTCGCGATGCAGACGGTCCAGAAGGGCAAGGACGTGCGAGGGAGCTTCGACTGGGTTGGGCATATCCGGCGAGGTCATGGTGGCGATTTACCGGGCTTCGAGGATCACGAACAATAGTTTAGCCTTCCTCGTAGGGATTGGGTCAGACTCGGCGTCAATACAATTTGCCTAGAAAAAGTCCTGAGAGTTTCACGCCAGGTCTTCGAGGCGTAACGGAACGGTACTGCTTTTATTTGACTAAATGAGTCATAACGGTGAACACAATTCCCGGAGACGCCGTGCTGTCGCAATTCAAGATAGCCGGAGACTGGTCTGCGCATCGAAGGACCGAGCCCGGTGGTCTTTGATATCCCGAGTTTCTTAGACTGTATCAGGTAACGTCGAGAGAAGCAAGAATCACTAAGCGAATGTAGAAGCGGCGTAAACGAGCCTCTCAAGCAGCAAGCTGAATAGCTGAAGCTCTTGTACGAATACGATCTCGTTTCCGCCTGGGCCTGTTGCTCTTGGACGTTGCGGCTGCTACCCCGTGGGGGATGGTCAGCAGCCTCGCCAGGGCGCAGGAGGTCTCACCGAGCGGTATTCTCCTTCAAGTTTGGGTGTCCTTACCTAAGAAAGTCACTTGGGGGCCAATTGGGGGATTGTTCAGGGGTCCCCGACTGAAGGAATTACTTAAAGATTTCCTCCCTTCCATGCCCAGAAGCAATCCGCCTGACTGTACATGTGACCTCATTGAAAAGCTCGAAATTTTCGGGCAAGTCACCGATTTCCTCTTCAGACCGTAAATCTCAACCTTTCCACGGAAATGACTGTTGCTGCTGCCTACACCGCACTCGCACAGTGCCATTGCAATCCCAATGGGTACGTGGCCTCTTTAAGGAGATTGACAGATCGATTGTCAATGGCTCGATTACTGAACGGCGAACGCGATGCCGAGGAGCGGCTACCTGAAAAATGAGGTCGGGTAACCCAATGCGACTGGCTCCTAATCCTTGGCCGCTTTTGATCCAGCTGAGGTGATCTTCGTGTTTTTCACATGCGAAGGAACGCCGTGATGCTGATAGTCCTGAGCCATTTTACTATATCCGGCATGCTAACCGGCCAAAGGATTCGATGCTGGCTCGAATGGGTGTGAGATATCTTTACTATCGGTCCAGAACCTTTCTCTCCATCTAAAACTTTCCAGTCTCTCGGCGATAGATTGAAATCATGGTCGAAAAAAAGCCCTTCAGCGGGTTTAGAGGCGATGTCAAACGTTTCTTTAACAACAATTCTGTCACAAGGCCTACAGCAATACCAGCCAGTCACGGTTGTCTGACAGTCGCTACGAAGAATACGAACTCGGCCATACCACGAATACTGCGCGGCTCAACTTCCCGCAGCAATTCCCTGGCGGTCCCGAAAAATCAAAGTTCCGAAGTATATGAGAGCTTGGAGAAGACCGTGGGCATCGGGGCTACTGGTCCTGTTCGACTTTGGCGAGCCAGGTCAATTGGCAAATCCGTTGCAGTCAAGGAATTTCGTAACCGGCTTTCAGGGGAGCTCAAGAGCCAATATGACCAGAGAATCAATATCGAATTCGCCATCGGCGCGTCCTTCCACCACGGCAACATAATTCAGGTAGTTGAGCTGATAAGAGCACAAGACCGATATTTCCAAGTTATGGAATATGTTCCCTACGACTTATTCGCTACGGTAGCGAGTAGAGACATGTCTTCAGGAGAGATCAACTGTGTCTTTCGACAGATCGTTGCTGGTGTTCAACATATCCATGACACGGGGTTTGCACATCGCGACATGAAACTCGACAACATTCTTCTCAGCCAGCATGGCATTGTCAAGATCATTGACTTTGGAACTGCGGTCCCCTCCAAACATCCCATCAAACGGCAGATAACAATTGGTGATGGTAAGCCCACGTTGAGACCCTGAATTGGCCTATTGCCTTATGGACGCCTCAGCTGACATCTCATCAGGCGTGATAGGCAGCCTGCCATACATCGCCCCCGAAATGTTTCATGCATCTTCATACGATGGTAATGCATTGGACGTTTGGGCACTTGCAGTCATATACTGCGTCATGATTCTAGGACGTTTCCCCTGGGGAGTTGCCCGGCATGAGAATGCCGCCTTCTCGGATTTTGTTCGGCAAACCCTGGCCAGTCGAAAAGACAAGGTTGCAGAAAACCAGCTATCAACCCTAATGAGCCAAATTCCCTCAGAGAGTCGACCTGTGATTGCACGAATGCTGGAGATCAGTCCTGATCAGCGGCCCACTTGTTCAATGGTGCTGCAAGACACGTGGGTAAAGCAGATTTCCTTCTGCCATGAGCACGACAGCAAGACATTCCACAAGTCTGAAGAGCACAAGCACACACTCTGCAAGCAGTGAATGCTGAGTGATGAAAGAATTTAATGACCACCCCTTCTGAGTATCGATACTTGCATAGCGAAGGGAAGGCATACTGGTCCATACAAAGTTCATCGTAGCAAGTACATCTGAACAATGGACCATCTGAACGATGCAGCTCCGATGGCACGTGGCAAGTACACCCTGGGTTTGATCTTGTCAATGTACCATTGCCATCGCGGTTTAAACGGCACAAGGATAACACGGGAACGACGTTTTCAATCTTCATACACTCCTTACGGCCGAGTACGACATGGGAGTATGCTTCTCCTCGAACCCTTTACCAGACCTGTTTTATTATGGGTCTCAGAACATTATGCCACTCCCCCAAAAGGGCAATGGTCCTCCTTGCCCACGAGACATATTCAATACGGCAAACTGGATCGGTTTGTGGTGGACAGAGTCAGGTGGGTGATTTGTGACAGGGCGCTCAGGATCACAAAGTCGACGCTGCTATTGTGTGCTCGAACTTAGCAAGCTCGAATGCACGGGTTGAGTAATCGCTGCTTGCAAATACGGTGAACGTTGACCTCAGGGTACACAACGGCTAAATTGCGACTTCCGTGCAGATGGACCCTCATGAGGTGTGCAGAGTAAGTGGAGAGGAGTCCCATGCATGACGAAAGGCGCTTTGCAGGCAAGGCGTCGAAATGGACAGCAAATGAGACCAGCAAATATGAGGAGCATGGTGTACGGTGTACGGTGTACGGTGTTTTCCAACTATGGTCGTTGTCGAGGCTATGGAGACAAATTCAAGCGATACCCTAATAGAATGACCTCTAGCCATGGCACAATTTCTTCACGAAGCTCCACGTCCTACATCATCTCTTCTCAAAGTGACTCATGGCATATCGTTACCGATGGACCTGGTCCGCACGTACGCAAGTGCCACTCGACAAATTGCTTAATCCCACATCGGTAAGTGAGGGCAATGGCATATCGAGGATTTAGCCGCGGTAACTGGTACAGATGCAGATGCCGGTGGGACGAGGGAGGGCTTAAGCAGCAAGTACTGTGCAGGTAAATAGTTAGAGTCTAAAGAGCCTAAAACGGCGCCGGGGGTTAACAGATTAGGCATCGAGATATTGCTTATTTCGGGAGCGGGTCACCTACCATTTAGGTGCCTTAGGGGCTTGTTTCAGTAATCGGTGGCACCGGCTGTGACTTCAGCTAAATCACGTCAAATCCCATCATAATTCTTGCCACTCCTCTTCTCAACGACCATATTCAACTGCCTGCAAGAGCTCATGCTACCAACATTCGGCAGGTACTCTGCTTCTTCCTCCATTACTTCCATGAGGTGAATGAAACATTGTCAAAGAACAGGTGAGCAAGTGCGATTGAGAAAGACTACTAAGTATTATTAAATACGCGTCGCACTCGATCTGGACTCTGCGAGCCTTCTCTACTAATCATCTTTGGCGCGGTCCATTCTTTTGTCTTGAGTTTTATGTCTCGATTTCGACCTTTTTTTTTCGAATTCCTGCGTCTTAACCTCAACTCTATAGTGAATGGATGACATAGAGTGTATCCCCTCCTCCAGCAGTCTCAATCAATGTACCGCCATAGCTCCCCGAACTGGTGAAGCACGCATCCAACAACTTCTGAAAGTCGCTAACGACCTCTCCACAATTCGGCGGGGTGGCTACCTGGCCCAAGGTGTTCTGGAAGGTGATGGTGCCGGATGGATCGTCAATAGTGATGCCTTCAAAAGGGTTCAGGGAGATAGGTGCATTGGGATTCGACTGGCAAACGATACGGTTGAATTCGTTGACAAGATCGGTAGCTTGGGCGGTCGAGACGAAGCCACTTCCCGGTGCGGAGCAGGTGATTTGATCGCTATCGTCGGAGCTCGAAGGGGTTGCTGAAGACGTTGGGGCTGGGTAAGGAGAGAAGGGCGATCCGATCACAAGGGTCGGGACCAGCACCATGGCCGGGAGTAGCTTCCAAAAAGACGACATGTTGGGTCAAGACTTTGGTCTGGAAAGAATCCGAGACCGAAACAAGAGATATGGGCTACTGGTGATTTGGAAAAGGAAGCTCAAGGTGAGTGACTGGATTGTCTTGCTGTCTCTCTGCAATGGTGAGTTCCAGAGTCTTCGACTCGATTTATATGTCTTTCGAAGTACCAGACGAGAACAGCAGGACGTACTCTTTGCAGATCCAACCATCTCCCAAATGTCGCAGCGATACTATCCAGTGGAATAGCCTCGCACGCAAGGCTGTCCTCACGTCAGCCATTCATGAGCCTCCAGCGGAGGAGATGGGAACCCTCTCTCTGAGAGGCGGACACTTAGCGGATTGTAGATCCAGATTCAACCATTGACCCGTCCGCATTCCAATCAAGATACCACGACACATACATAAGGACACTTGCCGTCGTCCATACGAGTTTTCAGTCTTATATTTAGCACTGCTGTGCCCAGAATCATGCAATTGACCTGAGACAGCGGCCGCTCTGCTAAGACGTGCTTCAGATATTAACGATCCGGGCAATCGCTAGCATTTCCTGAATAAAGTTCTTCACGGCCAATGCCCGAAATCTAGCCAGTCAAGCCAGTACTTGTCGCCGTACAATTCGCACATACATACTACCTTCGAAGGGCAGTGAGCTCAGCCCGTCTCGCACGCCCGGACCAAGGAAATTTTGGTTGCAAGAATCCAGGAGCTGGCGCGGGAAGCCCGGCATAACAAGTCCTTCTTTATCAGAGAATCGATGCTGACACGAGAGGTCGGAAGTTCCCTACGTTTAACAGCGGCATTCCCCCTGTTGACGACAAGACGCGAAGAAGAACGAACGAGAAGAGAAAACGTTGAGTAAAAGTATTATGTTCTCGCCTTTTTGTCTCATTTTCGGGAGCCGAACTTGAGCAAGAGAGTAAACAATTCCAGACCCTTTGACGCCTGTCTCAAGTTGTGACCAACAACTATGGAGCAAGCTCGCTTTCCCTTTTCCGTCCCAGCAGACTTTCCTTCAGGCCTGGGTTGAGAGGTTGGTCCGACTGTTGCCAAGTGCAAGAGGAGCATTCATCCGAGTCGACGGATCTGACAGGTCACAACAACGGCCATCATCTTGAGATTCAGGATTGGCGATACTTTCAGGTCTGGTCTTTCGGAATCATCACAGGAGCCTGGGACTTGTGACCGTGAGATTTTGAGGCTGTTGCGAACAGTTCCAGTTACCTGTATGTTAGTCTTCAGGGGAAGCTTTGCAGCACTTGTTTGCAGTTATGAGTTCGTTTGTTTTGGAACTGGCCGAGCTTGATTTCCTGACATACTCAACGTCATCTGAATTGTATCAACCATATCGAAGCCACCTAGGCACCTAGGTACTGAGTACAAATCAACTAAATACCTCTTTCACCTCTAGCGAACTTCAACTCTCTCTCACAGATGCCCAACGCAGGCGAAAAAATCTCTCTACCACATGTAAAATACGGTAAAGTACCCTAGGGGGCCATGAAGCCCCTAACCCCCAAAATCCCCGCGCGCATTTCACGACGCGAACAACCGTCCCAAAACCTCGCCCGTGCTCATGACGTGCGCAAACTCGCCCTCCAAACTCGCCAGGTGCACGCGCTGCACCGTCTCGGCGTCAAAGCCGCCTTTCGCAAAACACGCCGTTGCGTCGCTTAGAATCACGATCTTCCCTTCTTCTCCTTCCTCCGCCGTAGTACTCGGCTGCACGACCTCCAAATCCCTAGCCCAGCGTACCGAATTGCCCACGCAGTGGTCCGTGACCAGGCCGGCGACGATCAACTGCTCGAGCTGCGCGCGCTTGAGGAGGTCTGCCAGCCCGGTGCCGCAAAACGCCGAGCTGGTGGATTTCGCCAGTGTGGTCTCGAGGTCGGACTCCCCGGTGGGTTCGGCGCACGGCATGAAGGACATGCCGTCCGCTTGCGTCGCGCCGCTGGGATGCAGTGGGGAGAGCGGGTTGCGTGAGCGGTGGTAGATGTGGAAGATCCTGAGGGGGTTGGATTGGGTGTTGGTGCTGTTGGTGTTGTAATGCCGGCACGTGGATAGAATAGAGGCGATGTTCGCTTCAAAGCCCGGCGTTGAGCGGTGCGTGCCAAAGTGTCCATTCGAGGGGTTGATGCCGCGTTGGATGTCGATGAGGAGGAGTGCGGTGCGTGATGCTGAGGCTGGGAGGAGATAGGGGTTCGTGGTGGCGGTGGTGGGCGTCAGGCTGGACGAAGGTCCTGGATTGGTTGCGCCCTGCGGCTGCGCAGAAGAAGCACTGTCCCATTGAATTACATCGGCGGCACTTGTCTTACTGTGTATGAGATCTGAGATGTTCATGATTTTGGTTGTTCAATATGTAGCTTCTATCGGAAGGAAATTGCAAACTGCCTGTGGGCTTCTTCGGGTATTACGGAGGCACAGTCAGTGTCTCGAGAGCATGATACTTCGGCTTTGATATGTAGGCGCTGAAATAGTTATTAAAATGTGAGTCCGAGGGACGTGATATGGCCAAGGTTATATCTGTATGCGTCTGCCTAAAATTCATCTTCGCATCTGGCAAAAGAGATAAGCCCAATCGGAATGCAGGCGCCAATGTTTTTCCAAGACAAAAAGTCCAGGGCGGATAATTAAGCAACCAACAAACACGAGTACGTGTGTGTCATAAAGCACAAGTCGTCGCCCGGTGTACTAGGACTATAAGCCTTCAAAACTCTTTTTCCGTACTCGATTTTCACAAGATGGACGGCAGCTTCCTTCCTGCCAAAGTGAGAGATGGGGATATGGGCGTCGTCCATCCTTCGAGGTGAATTCTCCACGTCAACAATCCACGTGCTTGACCTTCCACTTCAAGTTGTCCGTTGTGCTGAACTCCAGTGGGAATCCCCCTCCTCCCTGTAAACGCCATGGGTCGATGTAGAGGCATATGCCGATTTCGTGACTCAGCAGATTGTACACGTGGGCGATACAGTAGACCTGCTTCCTCACGCTGTTGGCCTGGGTGCCGAACTCTTGCATCTATTCCGTTCCAGTAAGCTTCGATCTATGTGGCTGTGTAAAAACGACCAACATACGGCTAAAGGAGTCGTGAAACTCTCGACTGACCTTGTTATACTGATCCGAACTCAGGTAGAACTCGGCATCGCTTGGCCCAAGCGTAGTCTTGACTTGGAATAGGAACTCGTAAGTATCCTGGGTTCTCTTAGCAAGTGAACAACGGTAGAATCATCTAGGGATAGACTTAACCTGCGGTCGACCGTCGTCATCCTCAGGCTCCCACCATTCAGGAAAGTAGATCGGAAACCTCTTGTTCATGTTGTGGAAAGACATTTGGAACTGCTCCTCGAGATTGGGATAATCGTCGTCGTAGTCCTGGAACACAATATCTGCCATCTCTGACTCAGCCCACTGGGTGACGTGCCGGTAGGAACCGTGTGCTTGCACAAGATGTCGGATCTTGCTTGGCCAGTCTCGCAGGCCGAATCGATCTCCGAGCAACTTTTCAAATACTCTGAATACCTGTCCAATCTGGATTAGAGGTTTTCTTTGTGGATGACCCTGGAACAAAAAGTGGAAAGCGCGGCTTACAAAAAGCTCGCCGGCGGCTCTCAATCTGAGTGTACTGAGCCAGCTATCATGACCAAATAGGCTGGGGTAATTGGCTGGGTCGAGCTTGTCGTTGGCGGGCGTAAGGGCAGCAAATTCTGCGGTCAATTCGTCCGGGCTTTCACTCGTCTTGCCGTGGACACTTTCGATTTCCATCTTTGGTGCTTGTCTGTGGATGTGTTCGATGACCTTCCAGTATTCCGGTGCATCAGTTTCATGCCGTATCTCGGCCAGTAGAGCTCGATCTAAGTCCGGATACATCGCTGCGTTTGGATCATGCTTGCTGACATTCATGGCTGAATGCCAAAGAAAAGAGCTGGATTTATCTGCTTATTATTGCGAAGGACATAGGTCTGGTTCTTCTTATTCAAAGAAGGTCTGGAGCGGGTGAGAGTCGCGAGCTCGTTGATGTTACAGGGCTTTTGAGCTGATAAAAACGCCTCTTGACATAACGACTGTAAAAAGTCGATTTTCCTGGGAAATATCGGTCCACAATATGCATAGCGCCGGCAAAGGATGGTCTAGGTGGTGACATATAAGGTTACCAGTGAACATTGATATCACACGCCTGTAAAAGCTCTCGCGGTACCGCGGACTATTCGTGGGCACGTCGCAAGGATTCTGAGTCTTTTGCACGAATCCGTGTGGCTGACAGCAAGGGTTTCAGTAGCATCGTCTCTCAGAAACATTGATATACCTGTACACGACATTTCAAGAAACAGCCTGGTTTGCAGATGTGCGTGTACTGAGAAAACATATGACAGATTCGAGGAGTTGGCACGTGACTGGCTATTTTGACACAGTGAGTATGACATGTGCAATGGCACATGAATATCATATACATTTTATACATTTCTATGACATGGTGCAGTTGAACAGTGTGAATCAATTAAGATGGGATTCGTTATCGGTATAGAGCGCCTCCACGTCGCCCTGCGACATCAGCATGCTCTTTATACTGGGTCGGAACGGCCATTTTTCGAACGCAACCGCAATATCGACAAAGATTTCCGCTGGCAGAGATCGACCCCTCAACTGTGACAGATCGTACCACCCTCCCTTGGTAGGGTCGTAGAGGTCCGGGACTGTCTTTGCGAAAGTTTCCACGCCATCTTCACCGACTAAACGTTTGAGTGTCTCGAATACTGACTTGGACGACTGCCACGTGAAGACACCCATGACGTGTTGGTAACACAGCTTTTTGTCCATTGTGTCGAGTTTGGTGAGCACTTCGACGGTTCGGGGTACCACATCGAGGAGCACCATCGGTTCGTCGGGAGGTTCGAATTCGCTTGGCTGGACAATGAAGGGATGGTGCTCTCGACGCGACCACCGAAGGACTGGCGGTGACAAGTCTTTGGCGCGGCAGTCATCAATGGCTTTCTCTGCCCAGAGTCTGTTATCGTACGACTGAGCCTGGATCTTTTGGTGATTCTCATCCCCTCGTTCCCGGAGTTGTCGTTCGAGGTTGGGATTCAATGGTCTGCCATCTGCCTCTATCACAGCAGACTTCCAATCAGCAAGTAATTGCCGTGATTGATTGACAAGCTCCACCGCCTTCAAATACCCTCCGTGTCTAGTTTTTGCCTGGCGAAATAATTCAGTCCATTTCTTGTGGACTGGATCCTTTATACGCTTGGAGCGTACGCCAGGCTCCTTACGGAGGTATTCGCGAATAAACTTGGGATCTTTGCGACGCAGCACAGCATCCACTTCTAGAAACTGGGTTACCCAGGCCGCATCGCTGAAATATGACATCTTTTGGAGGTTTCGAGGCGAGGGGAAAACAGATCGCAGGGCAGGCAGCGGTGGTCCTGCGAGCCGCGATTCGGGTATTGCAAGATTAGGGCTTCCCTTTAATCTAGCATTGATAGCGGTATACTCTTCTTCTTCCAACACAGGCCATCTCCCGAACATAGTGCCTACAGAGCCGGTTGGGAGGCCAGCGACTTCTGTAATATCAGTAAAACCTTCCAACATGATCATCTGTTTTTCGCGTGAGTGGACTGTCCGCGGCAGGAAGGGGGGATGATTGAATTCCTGCCGCATCCACACCAGTATCCGAACCATACCATATCGGAAAAGATCAATCCCTCTTCTGAACAAGAATGAGTCGTAAATGTCGCTGAAGAATTTCAATCCCATACTGCCATGAAACCGCTCGGTTGATACAAAGCGATCGGGGCAGTTGAATGTCATCAACAGAGATTCATTAAAACGAGGGAGATTGTCTTGAGATCCACCTTTTTCAGTGTCATATGCGGATAAGAGGCGTCGTTGGGGGTCAAGCGCTTCTTCAAGATCTGACGCATGTCGGTATGGCGACTGGCCTTGTTTCAAAAGAGGTTCGAGTTGTTCTGAGTAATGTTGAAGTGTTGGCTCGACGAGAACATGTCGTCGAGGCTGGATGACTTGGTGGAGGGCTTTCGACCATACGCCGACTCCTGGGTTCACGTCGATTATGTCGCATGTCTGTGGAGGAGGAAGGCTGCCGCTGAGACGCCGAATAATGTCATCTGAGCAATTTTTAGCCAAGGAATATTCCCAGTGGCATGCTATACTGACCGCAGAGATCTTGACTAGTTATATTGGTCCGTCGTCCAAAGCGCCGGCGAGCGGGCCGAGGCAGGAAGACACGAGGTCTCATGCGCGAGGGAGCGGGAGGTTTGGAAGACCCTCGCTAATTTGGGAGAGGAGCGCATAGAAGTAGAGAAGAAGTCGTGATCAGCTTGGGAAAAGTGTCGTGGCAGAGAGAGCCTCGCAGGTGCGTTGACGGCGGACGCGTTTTAAGAAATCTTGCCATCCGCGGCCCATGTGAGGCTCAAGCGAGGCCTGAGGGAGCTTAGCTCGCGTAGGACCTAACTAGATAGGGTGCATTTAGGTGTGCTCACTACGCCTAACATCACCAGCTCCAGGTGATCCAATCGGGGATTCTGTCTCCGTCATTGCTTCTGCCACCCCCGCAATTTCAACCATCACCGGCTTCTCCATCGTTTAATATCCCGCACGCTCGTCGTGCTTGTCTCCCCTAGGCACCACTGTCGCGTGAGCATGACGGGCTTCTTGATCGATCTCTGAAACCCAATCTTGCATACCCAGCTTTAGAGAATACATGGAGGCCGCCTCCTCGAACCAGGCCTCAGTCATGGACCAATCCATTCCGGAACTCTCCCACCAGCAGCGCTTCTTCCAATACTTCCAGCATGAGATCACTGCGTTGCAGGACCAGATGGACCGCCTGGCGCACACTGCTCTCATCGGCGGCGAACGATCAGATGCAATGGACCACTGTCTAGCGGGGATTACACGTCTCTCTGCTGAAGTCAAAGACGCCGCTGCATACCTCCCTGCCTACGATCAAAGGACATATGGTGAAGCCATTAAAGCCTTGCAGGAAAAGCTGGAAGATACAAGGAGATCTCATGCTCCTAAACCTAAATTCTCGTTCAAATCAAAAAGTCCATCTGCTCTATCTTTGAGCGATGCGGCAGAACTCGCGGCAGAGAAGCGTAGAGCGGTTTCTGGTTTCCTGTCCCCGTCGCCCAATGCTTCGTTTGCGAACACACCCAGCTACGTCAATACACCTGCCAACGAAAGCGCCAAAGATGACCAGGATAAAATCGAAGAAGAAATGGAAGATACAGAACAGCAAGGCTCAGATCTCTCGGTTAATGCAGAAACGAAGCGACCACAACCACTAACCAACTCTGCTAGAGACAGTGACCGACCGTCCTTGTCCACAACAGCAACCTCTACTTCGATACACAACCAGTCCAATACGCATATCATACTTCCATCATCTGCGCCACATACACGAACACCTTGTTCTCTCTCCAAGTTGTCCGGCTCTGTGGTCGACTTATCCGTCCCTACAACAGCCGCTGCACCTTTTGCGTCGATGACCATAACTTCCGTCACCTCGTCTCTTCTACTGTGTGGATCCGTTTCCGGCCCTGTGCATATTACAGGGGTCAAGAAAAGCGTATTGGTGATAAAATGCCGACAATTTCGGATGCACGAATGCGAAGATGTCGATGTGTATCTCCATTGCACGAGTCGGCCCATCATAGAGGACTGTAAGCGGATCCGGTTTGCAGAGCTTCCTCGATTCCATGTATGTTGGATTCAGATTGTTTCAATTGGCTTTCCCGGAAGGACATACTAATCTGCGTTCCAGAGCGAGCTCATATCCAATTCTCAAGAAGACCCTGCAGTGGTGCCAAACCAATGGAATCAAGTCGATGATTTCAAACACCTTGATGCGTCGAAGCCTTCGCCCAACTGGTCGAAACTCCCTCCGGAACGAATTGTCCCTGATGAGGCGTGGCGAGAAATTGTCCCAGGTGGTCCTGGATGGAGCGTCGCCGATATTTTGAGGGCAGTCGGAGTAGCATCATGATCGGCAAGCGATGATACTTCTGAAAACGAACATACGCCAAGTTATTGCCAGTGCTGAAACGCTGGTTGATATATTACGGTATACAAGTAACACGGCGTCTTGAAGCTGCAGCTCGTGTGCGAAAAAGCTCGTGACTTTGGCATAGACAAGCGCTCAGCCGAACTGTCTGATACCCACCAAATCATTCAACCGGCCAAAATGGCTCTGGCGTTTGGACAATGATCTTCGTACACACCTCCTCACGAAAATGACGAGGTAAATGTCACGGGGTTGGTAGTGAGGAACATGTACACCGTTTGTTGGATTGGTTGACGGTGAGGATATGATTTTGGAAGGCAGAGATAGGAAGGTGCAGCCAGATTTGGGTGAAGTTCAAGTTCTGCACGACAGATATTTGGCCAGCACTGCCCCCAGGTTTACCTCGTTCATGAAAAGCAAAGTACGAGACTTGGCTTTCGGAGGTGTGACGATATGAGTGCTAGGGACATGCAATCCAACGCACAAGAGAGAGATACAGGCGGAGTTACCTAGGTAGCCGTACGTCTGCGGACTTGGAATCTCAAATACGCATTCTCGGCACTGGAAGCATTTCCTTTTCCCCAGGGTGACATAATACGCATTTCTCTTGGAAATCCCACGTGCCGCCAATGGGAGAATTTTGTGCTGGTTCGTAGCGAATACGCAGGGCGCGTGCCAGTCTCGTATTATCCGCCGTTTCATGCAGAGCCGAGCAATGGCAGCGGCCGCAGCGGCCCATTTGTCATTGGGTTGAGGCTGTGAGGCCACCACGCGCAGACAACGACTGCGCATCACCGTCATGACTTTACCTCGCGGCCTGTCGAGTGGCAACCACACAGATATATATATCGACATGTCTCCCCAACGGTAGGAAAGGTATAGACATCTCACATTCACAACAATCAATCAGCAATAAACAAGCTCAAAGCCACTCTATCAAGCCCATCCTCAAACAACAACACCTTTTAAATAATAATAATAATGGCCTCCATCATCATCGCCAGCAGCATCCTCATCGGCACTGCCATCCACCACAAGCACGAGAAGAAGCGACTCGCCCAAGAAGAATGGGCCAAGGTCCACGGACAACCAGCCACTGTCCAGGACCTCAAGGAGCAGAAAAAGCAGCAAAAACAACAGAAACGTCAAAAGAAACACACTTCTCCAGGCGGCGACTTGCCCACTTATGAAAGTGTCGTGGCCGGGAGAGTTGAGCTGGAGCCGAGCAGGGAGAAGGGTCGCAGGAGTGAAGAGAGTGAGAGGACTCTCGTCTGAGGAATCATCCATCTTGCATGATCGAGAAGCATGAAGCAGGAGTTGGAACTGGTTTGACGAGAACATGGGAAAGCAGCGGAGTATGGCGTTACATGCCCTCAGTGAAGCCGGTAGAGTCTCTGCGAGGTTGGGGTTTCAGTGTCGAGGCCATTGTTCATATCTCTTCGATTGTACAAACTAGACATATAATATCCCCAATATTTGGGTTCTGAATTGACTGAGTTGATTTTGACACAACTTGAGATGACCTCAGTCACATGACTGCGGCGCGACTTCGGCCCCAACGCGTCACGCGGTTTTTCCAGTTCAAAAAGTTCAGCTTCTCCGTCTCACCTCAACGTCAAAGCAAAAGTTGATTCAATTCAATACCACGATCCCGACCGAATGATTCCTGATTCACTCGTCATCAATAGTGTACTTATTCACAGCAACGGTTTTCCACCAGGGCCAACATTGCCATACAAGAGATCGCGAAAGGACTTCGCGACTTCTGCAGCGCGCCTTCCACATCTTCCAGGTTGGTTGCAAATTTCCACATGGGACCACCATGTTGCAGCTGCCCTAGTAATCCAGAAGAGACTCGTGTGGTAACTTTCTTTGTGACAAGCAGTCCTTCAGGAAGCGCTTTGCTGATGCGAAGGAGGGGGAAGTTGTGATTGTCAAACCCAAATTTGCAAGCAGCTCCAGGTTTGGACCTCAGACTAACCATCCTCCTTGTCACCCTTGTGCTGTAGCAAATCGACCTGGGCTCTGTCTTTCGCCGTGTTTTGAGTGGCGCAATGCTCCTTTGTATAAATGTTTGCCGCTGATATGTTATCCAGCTTATACCACAGTTTGCAAACGGAGGGGCACCGGAATCAGCGAGGTTGATACTCGTATGACCCTTCCCCTACCAATCTGACCATGTCACTGTCGTCTTCCGAGTTCCGACTCACAGGCTTTTCCTCGAGATCGTCGATCAGTGGTACCTCCTTCATGAACACACCCATGAGAAAGATCAATACACTGAACGCCGTCATGACAATCCAAATCTTGGATATTGACACTGCCATGATATGCCGGTAAACCTCAGCCACTGTCTTTGGCCACTCTTTGATAATTTCCCCGCTTGCTTCCGCATTTTTACTTGAGATGAAAAATTCCTGCGGAATGAGACCTGACTTGACATCTTTTTTGACGAGTTGATCCCACACAGTCTGATATATGGTGGCACCAATGGGAATTCCGAAGCACTGTCCAAGGTTGAACATAAATGTTGATGTGGCACTGGCTCTGGTGTAATCTGTTGGCCTTTGCGCTGCCTGTGTCGCCAGCAATCGAGCTGGCAGAATTGCTCCCGCCCCCAGCGCAAATGGCAACTGAATGAAAAGTTGTTCAACTCGGCTTGCTGTCTCCCGAAGTGTGATGAATGCTGCAAACCCTCCAGTGAGTACCACACCACCCAGAATTATAAAAATTCTGTATTTCATGGTTCGACTCGTGATGAACCCTATGACGGCTGCACTGCCAAAGAGCAAACACGAAGACGGTATCGTGGTCAAAGAGGTGCTTAAGATTGATATCCCGGAGGAAACGTGGATCTGAGACTTCTGTGAGCTGGACTTTCTTTTCCGGCGGGGCAGGACGACAAGCTTACATAAATGAAGAAGAAGTTGACAAACGAGGCCAAGAGAATTGCGTGAAGGAAAACCACTGCGAACCCCAACCACGAGGTGCGATGACTGAACAGCCGCAAAGGCATGAGCGGCTCAGCTGCGGTAAATCTCTCCACGAAGGACCGCTGGTGGAGGACAAAAAGAACCACGCCAGTAACACCCAATATCAGCGACACCAGCACAATGGCCGATGACCATGGGCGTACGGCACCTCCTGTCAATAAGCCATAAAGCAGAGAAGCGAAGGACAGGCTGATCAAGGCCATGCCACTCCAATCCACAGACTTCAGGCTCTGCCGAATGCTTCCCTGCCTCGGGTGTCCATGGTAGAAGATTGCGAGGACAACCGCTGGACCAGCAACTAAGAATGGATTGATGAAGAATACCCTTTCACAATTAGCACATGCCCATTTATCAATGTCGAACTGTCATCAAACAGTGCAAGACGGGGAAGGCTGGACTCATCACTCACCATCTCCACGAAAGCTTGGACTCTATCACCGAGCCCAGTATTGTACCGGTGACCATTCCCATGGCTCCAAACAACTGGAGAAGTCCGCTAAATTTTCCTCGCTCGCTCAACTTGACCATGTCCGTGGTAATGATGCCACACATGACGTCCATGCCTCCAGCACCCATGCCTTGTAACTATAACCACAAAGTCACCATAGTCAGCTCTTGGTTTCGACAACATGGATATTCCACAGGGAACCAGGTCTCAAATGCTTACTGCTCTTGCACCAATCATCCAAATAGGATTCTGAGAGAACCCAGCCAACACACTTGCCCCAGCAAAGATGAGAAATGCCAACATGATGAGCAGCTTGTTGCCGAACGCGTCAGCGAGGCCGGCATAGACAGGCTGAAAGACAGTCTGACATAGCAGGAATACCGAGCCGCTCATATATCCTTGAGTCGTGGTGGCGCTGAGGTCTTTCACGACGGAGGGGAGGATCACTGGAAGAATAACTGCGTCGATGGCACGAGTAAATTCCGAAAAACTCAGGGCAAGGAAGATAGCCCAAAATGATTTTGGTCGCCGAGATGGTGACTGTGCCTGAACTTTCTCATTTTGTCCATCAGAGGAGTTGTTAGAAGACAGGGACTTATTATGAGATAGGGATGGATATTCCGAGTTGTCGAGAGGGACGAAGCCATGGAGGGCTGCGAAGGCTCGCTCATAGAGCGGGGACGACATTTTTTCCGACGAATATCGGAAGTTGGTGGAGTTTGGAAACACCGGCGTCAAAAGTTCTTGCGAGTAAACACGGAATGAGAACGATTGACTGGAGATCGAAATTCAATGCTATGCTGATGAGCTTGAACAATCACTGGCAGCAGGAAGATCCGAGATCGAACGAAAAGACCTACTACTAGTAAGTCAAACGGACTGTCCTTGATAGAGAGGCAATTGCTGACTCTGGTTCTAACTAATAGCGAGCTCTCAATTATTTCAGCAGAACGGCTATCATTCTCACGGGGGGCGGAGTCTTGCAGTGAGCGAAATAGGCCCAAATATTGTGGTTTCAGCCTCTCCTTCTGAAGCGCCATCTATTTATGATACTGTTCATAACAGTCCACTGTAAGCTGTGCCGAGATTCATCAGTCATCTATTTGGAGCACTCAATTTCGAGGATCAAGCCGCGCAAAGGCCAAGCTGAGCAGCGTCCAGAAGCGTTTATGCTCTACGGTTTGATCTTTGCCGCCTCCGCTGTGCCGTTCACACTGACTATATGCAGAAAACTTCGACCCGACGAAGGAACGGGTTTGCAAAGACAGGATCATACCAAATCGATGACGAACAATACAAAGCCAACGCATGAGCCATATCGAGCTCCTAGACTCATCACAAGCCGCTGCTGAGTTGGCACTAGACAAGCACTGCGACCGAATTGCCACCCTATCTTTGCTGTTACGCATAACCTGTAATCGAAAAGCATTACAATACAAAGAAACTCGCAGAGCCGATGACTCGAAAGGCAATGAGGGCCCGCCAAAGCCGCAGTCTTACAACATCGGCCGATTGCGAAGGTTTCAATGGTTTCATCGCCTTCCCTCAACGACGGGATGGCTGGACTAACTAATCACATTGAAATTGCCAACCCGGAATCGACCAGTACGATTTTGGTCGGATCGAGACTCGAGAGAGTATGAACGCCCCACTCCAGTTTACCCTTTCCCTGGTCTGGCGGGTGTAGAGCTGACATGCAGGTCGCGTGTCATAGTTTAAAAATTCAATTCACCATTAGTAACTTACGAGTATCGCCCAGTGAGTCGCATAAACATCATGCTTTTGAAAGAAGCTTTTTTTTTCTCGCAGGATGTAATCAGCTAAACCCACAAAGGGTATATCCGTATCCGTGGCGTTGCTCGTGGGCGAACGAGCTTAGCGTTACCTGCCGAAATACATAGAGTACATTGGGTACAGACAGACAGATTGGGTGTGGCAACCTGGCGAGCTGCACGGCGCTGACACCGTTCTCCACCGGAAGGTTGAGCAAGGCTCCCGTCCGTAGGGGATGGGTGGGGGATGAGATGACAGGCCTAGGCTGAAAGGCTGAAGGCTACCCGCGCACGCGCACGAGTACCATCCGCGGCTTGGTTTGGTTACCCAGTCACCAGTACCAGTACCAGTATTGTTATGGTATATCTTCCCCTTCTACCATCGACTCCAAAGCCGCAACGCCCCCATGCTACTATCACGATCAAAGATGTCCAGGGCGCCCTTGGGCGATTCCATCAACCCCAGGCCCCCGACCATTCGTCCGAAAGCACCAGCCCTTTGAATATATGTGTGCATGTGCCTGTGCCTGCCCGAGGTAGCAGATACCCTTCATGCCCTCAGCCCCAGGTATTCAAGTTAGTGATTGGGCGCTTTGTAACCTTTGTAACCAGGGTACCCAGTACTGCGAAGAGTCAGATCTTACTAATGGAAAAAAAAGGGCAAAGGCGCGAAAAGATTCCTAGTTGGAACGAACGGCCCTCACTCAACCTGTCGATGCCACGACGGCAATCCTTCCTTCCTGCCATCCTCTCACACTCCACTGCCAGCCTTGCTAAGTAAGCCGGATCCGCCCCAGACATGTCGCGTGCCCGTCCTTTTCCTTTTCTTGTACGTACTTTCCCATTTTTTTTCTTTCCCCCCTCCATTCTCCGAAAGCATCATAGCTCGGTCCCGCACTAAAACCCGATTCCGATGTTTTTTAACACACACAACGCTCGGCTATATGCTGACTGACGCGTGCCTTTTTCATGCATGCGTCTCATAGCACACTGGACCTGTAACCATTACCGGTGCCGCCGAGCTAGCACTTTCCAACTCGAGCGACAGCGTTTCATTACAGATGGCTATGATCGGTAATCAGTAATACAAGATAACAAAGAGAACGTCATTTGTTCGCCCAATCAATCAGGGCAGCCGGTCCACCCTGCCCTGCAGTGCAGTGCAGTGAGGTGAGGGCCCAGCCGTCCAGATCACAAGCAAGGGTAAAGGTGAGCGTAGAGCAATTCACGCATATAGCCATACCATATTTCATTGCATGAAATATTACACACAATGCACGTGCGCACAAGGCATTTAAGTATATTATGCTATGCTACACAGCACCTATACCGCGACCGCGCGGGCCCGGCCCATTCCGGCAAGGAAGGCGCATTCCAGAACGATGACCCACTCGGAGTTCGTCCGGACTGCCAGTGTGAGGCTGAGGATGCAACGAAGCGGACGGCCTGGCAGTACTCCCACCTATGATGTTTGTAGCTGTCGGAAGGAAAGGACGGGGTATTGAAGAGTCAAGAGTGGGGGAGGTATTCAGGAACCCAGAATCAGTGAGCGCACAAATGACAAGGCAAGCTTCGCGCCGGTTGTTTTTTATACTTGTACCATGTGGGGTGAGTTGAGGTCATCTTTGAATATTTCCGTCGTTCGTAAATAGGCTAGACAGTGCCATGGACGGATGGCCCTGTGTCGAGGACTCGGCCACTTTATTCTGCTGGATTCAGATGAAAGCGAAACGGCCGAGAAATGCTTTCGTATGCGGATGAGACCCGGTCCGGCAGATCAGCTCGTCAAACACTCACACGGTGCTGGGGATGAAGATCCTCCAATGTACGTGCACATGGGCCGGTACCCATCGTACTACAGGCATAGGGACATACACCTATGTACCCACCGCATGATCGGTAGCTGGCATGCATCAGCACTGTGACCAAAGCCGTTTGGCGTTGCCAGCCTATGATTATATGAGAGCAACCGTAAGTGTGTGTGTGGAGAGCGATTTGATATCCAATGCCCTCGACGCCTCGCAAATCCATCTTCGAATTTACTTACCTACCCACCCACCTAGGTACCTATCGCGTCCATGTCTACCTCGATGCGACTGGGGGCGGGGGCGAGGGATTCCGTTATCGAGTTCTGTAACATGAGTGTATAATGAGATACGATACGTACATATACATATCTCATATCTGCTTTGCCAGCACAATCACCTGGCCCCGAAAGATTCTGTGGCTTAGACCTTCCTGAAGATCTCGCAGAACATTGAGGATGGGATCATTGGACTTCGTGCCCATCGGATCGAGGCCTAAAACATATACTCTGCATGAATCAGCGTGTCTCAGCCTCAAAGCTTGAGGGGCCCTGCCATTCATGAAGGCTTCGAGAACGGCACAATGGGCCATTAGGCACCTTCCCACCTCCTGCCTTTTTGATGTGGATGATACTGAAGTACTCACCCGGTTATGGCATAGCTATCTGACCCTAGACAGCATCATCTCGGGAGGTTATCCAATCATATAATTCTCTCTCGGAGTGGCGAAACCCCTTCGAATATCTGGCGCTTGGGTCCATGGTAAGCAACAAATTCAGGATCTCTTTGAGACAATCCTCGGAGATTTGTGACAGTGAAAGTATCGTATTGTGTTTATTTCTTCAGCTGAGGGTTTTCGTGCGCAGCTGAATGTTAGTAAGCTGATCGATGACCCTTAAGAGGTATCTTTACAGTTTTCGAGTATGTCTCGTGTCGAGAACCTTCGTTTCCAGGAGACCAATCAATGGAAGGTTGGTACTCAGGAGTTGGTGGTTACGTGAATCTGCGTCTGGAGTGCAGAGTCGATCGAGCAGAAGGGCGTTCACCGGAAGCCTCATCGCCTTCCATAAATGTGGATTCGGCGGCGGGGAGGAAAAGGATTTTGTAATTTCTTCCTTTCACCGCTTTGATACGCAGAGGCCATCGAGTTTGCCGTCGTTCTCCAACTCATTCAGCCACCGAGTCGCATGATCGTAACCTGTGTGGAATATCTTGTCGAAATTTGTAAAATCTGTGGAACGATACATCCCAACAGGCTGTCTAGTATAGTGGCAATTGGCCATTCCTTTGGTGATATGGAGATCCGCCTCTGACATGGCCTGAGTCAATATCTCCACGACCCATGAGTACCGTGGTGGATCGCGCTTGTGGGGGAAGAATCGTTTCAAGAGCATAGACCATGTCGAGAGCTCGGCGCCCCAGTCATCAGCTTCAATAGTCAGATTGATGCCAACATCCACTGCGAAGATGGTTTCCGCGTTAAGCGCAGCAGCGCGGGATACCGGTATATTGTTGGAATAGCAACCATCAATCAAAAGCTCACCGTCTTTCCAGATAGGCGGTACAAACCCCACAAAGCTCATCGAGGCCCGTACTATGTCCCACGCTGTGCCCCGGGTAAATATCTTCGGGGTAGCTTTTTGACTGAGGTTTGTGACCGCACAATAGAACTCGATCCAAGTATCATCGATGTGAGAATCTCCGAAGGCTTTTTGAAGGAGACGATTGAAACGCCGGCCGGTCGTGACGGCTAACCAGGGATATGTCAAGTCAAGTAGAAATTGTCGGGCTGAAAGCCGGAGGCTGAAATCACGGACTATATCATATGTCGTCTTCCAGGTCAGGTTGTTCGCATAGATGGCACCAACAAAGGATCCGATTGATGTTCCACCCACAATGTCGACGGGTATTCCTCGTTCTTCAAATGCTTTAAGGATGCCAAGATGAGAAACACCTCGAGCACCTCCTCCTCCAAGAACCAATGCGATTGACTTGCCGAGCAAACGACGCGCGAGCCGTTGAAATTCGGCTTCGGTATGTAGAGGCAGTCTCTCCTCCATAGTTGTATAGTCTATGCAGGTTGTACCACCTAAACTCGAAGGCATCAGGACGTGTTGAGCACCAGCAGTCAACCAGGGGCGGCGCTATTCCAGTCTGTCAGTGGTGCGCAGTGAGCAAATGGAGAACCTTACCTTCATCCAGTTTGCCGTCAAACCAGACTGCACTTTTCTCTTCTGGTGATGCAGTAGGATCAACTTCTTTTGAGCACCTTTGCCATTAGCAGCCAATTGATACTCGTTGAAAGTTACTTCGCAATCGTCGGTTGCTGCCCCCAAGAACAAAATGACGTCCGCCTGATAAGTTATTAAGTGTCCAACCTCTTCTATTGACAAGACTTACATGCGAAACACATGTTTTCGACCAGGAAGTGGTCACAGTTGCATTATCAGCCACATACAAAACTAGTGGTGCGTTGTCCTCGATCTGTGAGAGATAGTTCTCTAGGACAGATTCGCCATACATCGCCGTCGCTTGAATAGACGGAGATATTTTCATAGTAGAAGCAGTGAGAATTGGGGGTTTCACGTCTCCGGCAAGATGAAGATCTCCTATAGCCCTCTGCAAATGTCGAGCGAACTCGCTTGCTGGTACCATGGTGCTTAGTGGAACAATTGCAACAGTCTGAATGGTACTGTCATCATTATGCTGGCGTTCTTTGTTAGATGACCGTTCAATGTAGGTAGGAGCCGATCCCGCGAGGACTTCTGATAATCGAAAAGCCAAAGCGGGATTATTGTAAGCGAGAGCTTTGAAAGATATCTTCTGCATTTGCAGGACATGGCTTCGTCGAATAGCGCGTAACGTTGATGGTCGTCTCCGAGCCATGTAGAGCTCGAAAGCTCCAACACTTTGACCTTTGCCAAACTCTGTAGAATCTCCTTGGCTATTTTTGTGTGCGTCTTCGGCGATACGGAGTCGACCACTTGCGACAGTGTAGAAGGAGTGACTGAGTTCCATTAGACGTAGGGATAGATTAGGCGAGTTCGGAAACATACCTCTCGTCGCCTTTGCGGTAAACGACCTCGTCTGCAGCATAAGTGATATAGTCAGTAGCAAAATGAACAAATTGGAGGGATGATGGCAATTTCATGAGAACTTTTTGTGCTAGGTTCAGCAAAAGGTTAGGTCGCTGGCTTCTCAGGTCGGATAACCTTTCACGCGGGATAAAGCCCGCGTAGACATCAGAAGTCGCAGTCATATCAAACATTGCACGGCTGTTCGCAAGAATGCTACTGTATCCAAGGACTGAACCAGCCTTGAACTCAGTGTTGCTGCATTTCTGGTCGGTGCTTGAGAAGGCATCGAGAATTACTCCCCCGTCGATGAGCAGATATATGCCTGGCAACCTGTGGCCCTTTCTGGCCAAAGAGGAGCCTTGTTGAAAGAAGCACAACTCGACGTAGTCTTCAAAGGTGTCTCGCAAATTTCGATCTTGAAGCTTCCAGTCTGAATTGGGCGTCATCGAGGATCTCATGTCGAGTGCTTTGAACATGAGCTCGGCAACGATTGATTTGGCGGTCTTAGCATGCGGGGGGGCATGAAGTCGTCGGCCATGAAGGACATTGGTAAGGCCTTCTAGCTGCGTCAATGCTGATGGCAGTGACAAATCTGTGCCAGTATCTGAGCGACGTAAGGCTCCGAATGCTGGTATCTCCACACGCAGATCTTTTCTGAGAGATGTCTCAGGCTCACGCTGAGGTATTTGTTCGACCGGTTTTTCATCTTGCTTGGTATGATCCTTGACGCCAGCTGCTTTGGAATCGGAAAGTGAAAATTTTTCATACCCAGGACCTTTGCTTGTTCCTTTCTTGAAAGCGTCTAGGAACTCGATTTTGTGTAATGAGCGTAGACGAGGGACGTAATCATGCCATGAATCTTTCCAGCGTGAATTGACCATACTCATGGACTCCTCGTAATCGAGAATATCTTGTTCCAAGCCGATGTAGGTCTGTGCAAAGGGTAGCGTAGCGAAGTATAACCGGCGCAGAAGTATATCGACAAAGGGCGATATCAGTTCCCGTTGCTCCTGCATCAGCCCGTGCAGTGCCGAGGTTGACAGAACTGCTATTATGCTGTCCTCTGTTGCATGCAGTCGAAACTCCTCTTGCAACTGCCGTGCCAGTGAATCATCTTGATCGAAGGTATCTTGTAGAGGGAGGAGAGCCGAGAGGGTTTGAAGGACAGGAGTAAGTGAGCCATTTTGGCGGATGATCTTGAATGCGAGGTCTTCGTTGCCAGTATAGTTTGGAAGCTTAACTTGAACAGAGCCTTGACGTACAAACGAGAAGGCGTATTTCTCGGCTGCCAGCTGGTGGCCTGCATATGATGAGTAATGATCTTCAGGTGACTTAAAGAATCACATACCTTTGACAACGGAGATGGTCTCGAATGCTGCAGCAAACTTCTCAGCTACATCGACAGAAGAATACTGAAAAGGTTCGTTTCGGAGAAGAATTGCAGCCAAAGGGGTTGGCTGAGGTCCGTGGTCTATAAGATCGAGGTCATCGTACTGTGTCATCGCACCTCCCGATGGTCGTTTCGATGTTTCCGAGCTCGACTCGGGGATGACATGTCGTTGCCAAAATCGTTTCAGAATGAGCATTGCAGCACCGAGTAGCAATGCCATCCAGGCGACCAAGGTATTCATGATGAGGAACCAAGTGATTGTCGTTCAGGCCTCAAATGCCCAGAAATTGTAGTTCCCAAGTCGAGGGTCGACCACGACCTGATTAGGACTTTGCGAAGTTTCAAGGCCATGTTGCTGAATAGATATCGGCCCCAACGCGCCTCACGCGGAACTTGACTTGCTTAGCAACAAAGACAACGATTGCTCAGGAACCGACAGCCTGGAATGTATTGTTAGCTGTACTAATAGCATAGGTAAGTTTGAAAGGGTTTGAAATGACAACTGCGGGATCGGAGCCCGTCCAGGGGGGGGGGCGG
>JANSVK010000183.1:0-66539 GCA_030068005.1 Cladophialophora exuberans | reverse complement strand
ATGCCAGGGAGGAGGGAGGGGGGACGTACAAGGCGTAACATGCACAGCATGCCTCGCGAAACCCGCGCGCTTCCAAACCAGCGACCCGTCCTTGGGCAGGAGTTTCGGCACCTCGCGAGACACGAGCTTATACGAGACGGGCTTCTTTGAGTAGGGGTTGAGTTTGTTCTCGTTCGCCATGTCCCACGACCGACTGGTATTCCCGTCATAATCGGCCATGGCCTCCTGCTGCGTCGTGTACTTCGTCTTCTTCGCATAAAAGGCATTGCCGTAGAAATTCTCGGCCGAGCCGACTTCCCCGGGTCCCTGTGCAGCATCGACTTGGAACACGGTGTTGTTGGGCCCGTCGATGTTGGGGTCTACGCGCAGACAGAACAGGTGTTGGTGGTTGTGTGCGTTGACCCCAGGGTAGACTTCCGTGCCCCACCCCTTCGTGTCTTCGCCGGGGTTCATGGCGTACGTGTTCAGGATACCCGTGAGTTTTATCTCGAGTTGGATGGTGCCGTCCTGGTGAAACATCCAGTAGACGCAGTATTCGTAGTTTGCGGCGGTGAAGATCTGCGAGATGATAAGTTTGCGAGCGCGAGTCACGATGATGGAGTCGTCGCGGAAATCCGTGTGTTTGAACAGGATGCCGTTGTCTTCTTCATGGATGCACACGGCGTTTTTGATAGTTTGCGCTGCACCGGCTTTGTTGACAAAGTCGAAGTCCATATAGTGGATGCTGCCCTTGCAGTCGCAGCCTAGGCTAAGACTGTTGGTCATGTACCCGCCGCCGTACTCGCCCAGGTCGAAGGCGTGTTTGCGCTGGTGCGGGTGTTCAGGGTTGCCGTAGGGGACGACCATTTCGGCGAGGGAGAGGCGGTAGAAGAGCGGTCGGGCTTTGTTCTCGACTTTGTCGAAGTAGGTGATGTTATTGAGGATGATGCCCTCGCGGTAGTTGAAGCCGACGTGCACGGACCAGTTCTGCCATTCGATCGTGCGGCCTTTCATCGTGAAGGAAACGCCTTCGGGCTGAGTGATGTTGATGGGCTTCAGGTCGGTTCTGTAGCCGCCGAGTTCTTCGATCGATTTCACGGTGTAATTGTTGGGTGGGACTCGACTGATGGGTCGGCGGACCTTGGGGATATCGATGTGGATGATCTTCTCCAGATTCGAGTCGTAGATCGGGCAGAAATCTAGAGGGTATGTGTATTGTGAATCGTCGACGTCGGGTCGGTAGTACATCAACGCCTGTTGAAGTCTGACCGAGTTGCCGAATCTCTCATCGTAGCCGATGGTCCAGGGATCGCAGTAGACCTTGTCCATCTCCTCAGGAGGAATACCAACAATACCGCATTGTTCGATGACCTTGGGATCTTTGCGGCAGACATGCTCGACGGCCTGGAGGTCTTCCATGGTAATCAGGGGCTGGACGTCTGGGGTGTGTTCCCATTTAATGACTTTGCGCTCTGAGAGGTCGACATGGCCGTCGAAAATCTTGCCGTCGGTGGCAATCACCACAATGTCGGCAATACGGTTTGGCTTGGATGTGTGATCAGGATCAGCTAGCCATTTCAGCATCTGAGCCTTGGGAGGCTCGAGCAGCGTGACGGCATTGTAGTACAGCTTGCCATACTTTGACCGTAGGACCGAGACGGCCACCTCGACTTCCAGAGCTGAAAGAGGATCAAATGGGTGAGGAGGAGCAACAGTGTTGGTGACCTGTTGGGCCAACTGCTTCACACGCTCGAGAACCATGGCTGTGAGAATTAAGATAGATAGACAGGTTACAGCTTTGGTGCGGACTGGGAGAGGAGGCCAGAAGATGCTAGAGAAGAGAGCTCACACGAGATATAGATATATGTTCGTTGGAAGACGGAGACGCTCACCTCCTCACGATCAAAACGGCAATGCTATGCTCCATTGCAAGATGATTGCTAGCCGACATCGACAGCGCTGATAAGGGCGACCAGCGACCAGCGACCAACGACAAGGGTCAATTTGTAACAGCATCGATTCGTGGATTCGTGGTCGCTTTCCTCTTTTCCGCACCGCCATCCGCCCGGTGCGTCTTATTGGTCGGTCAAAGTTAACCCTTTACGGAAATCAGAAAGAGCAGGTCACCACGAGCACTGAACATGCCACCCACACGATACTGCAAGATGAGTCTCTTGAGCTTCTAGACTATCGCAAGCGACGCGAGGGGATGGGAGACGTTGATGGAGACTTGGTTGTGAAACATCGGGCTTCTTCATTTACACCGAATCCTGTCCGAAACACCAGCATTTATGAATTAAATGCAGAGATAACATGCAGACATGGCGAAGGACTTTTGTCATGCCACAGAGAGCCTCACGAGGCTCCTGCTCCTGATCATGGAAGCAGTGGTACAGCACAAGCTTTCAGAGTGGTGCCTCCTAGGCCAACGTCGTGGAGAGGTCCATCTTTTGATCCTCTCTTGACCAATGTTGTAGCTCCCAATGGTCACCCTTTTTTGATATGTACAATGGCTTCTGTATCTGGCCGTCTCTTTTTGTTTGATGGGTATTCTTTGAGCTCACTCCAGCACTTGGTCGTGAGTAGAAACGTTGCGGGGTGCTTGTCTGTAGAGGGCTGCGTCTAATGGTGACCTTCATCGTGGCCATGACCGTGCGAATCTGGCTTGAAGAATAGCTGTTCAGCGACGACATAGCCCGTGAACGCGACCACAGCAATGCCAAAGCCAGGGAAAGCTCCCTTGAATCGATTCCATCTTGTGAAGGGGCCGGTGTATCGCCATGCCTCGCTGGGAACTCGTCAGACTAGAATATCTAGTAGTTTGTAAATCATAAAGCTCACGCTCTTTTCCACGGGTCCTTTGACCTCCATTGTTCGCTTGTTGATGCGTCGACGAATGTCTTCATGCTGAACCCGGTCGGGTTATTTGGAGGAGCCATCGCGTGGTCTGAGAGGCAGAGCTGTTTTGGGGAAGCAGGAGCAGGTGAAAGGTAATGCCGAAGCAGCCGTGACCAAACTATGGCACTTGAGAGGTGTAGATGTGCAGCTTGGACAGAGGTAGCGTGGTGTGGGAGCTGCACAGAAGCAAGACAATCGATGACTGAATGATACGCCAAGATGGTCACAGCCGCTTCAAGTTGTGCTTTAACAGGATATCACGTGGTTGCGTGCTGCGCTAGGAGGATCAGGCTGTGTGTGGCAGGTCTGCCGGAGTGGCTGTTATTGTTAGTATGTGCTGATACACCCCACCAAGCCCACCTTTCTCACATATGAGTGCTTGGTACTGGCTACAGTCATAGGTGTCTGACAACTTCTCATCCACATGGATACTTTCCTGTTCCAAGATCTCGTGCCTTGGGGTGAATTGCCTAGAGAGCGACCTTCAGCTCCAGACGACCGTGTCGGATATAGTGCGTTTCTTTCACTCTGGTATGAACATTCGCACTGGGAATATCCGCGCTGTGCCTTCTCGGATTACTTGGCGCTCCGTGGTTGGGATCAGACAAATCTCTTAGATGGAAACTGGCGGGCAGCTCACGTAGAGAATGCCGGCAAAAGCGATCGCAGTATCGTTCTGGATGCCGTGGCAGTTCTACAGTCGTGGCTGACCCTGGGCTTTTTGGAAGATGTCTTTCAAGCTCGCATCTCAGAGCGTCGGTACCTCGAAGACTTCCCTACAGTCGTAGCCGAGTCTTTCTTCGTTGCGCTTAACTTGGCGGAAATTTGTGATGCTCGGTTTGGTACTACGGCGCATCCGAAGATGCGAGGGTTTCAGACGATACATCTTGGCTCAGATCTCCTTGACCTACATATGAAACATAGGTTCCGGCCGCACGGACCTGTGGAAGTTCCATACGATGTTCACAGAGCCAGAATTGGAGTTGCTTACGACCAGTGTGCCTACGCTCTAATGCGTCTTAACGATCTGAATCGCCACGACGAGTGGACAGACACAACCAGAGACCCAATTGATGTTGATCACGAAGCTGGTGCCTTTTTCCTGGGTATACTTTCTTTCCCTGCATTGATCGCCGAGACGATTTATATGCATGCCCAGGGCTCTGCTCCAGATGTTGTAATTACTGCACCATCAGTGACAAAGCAGCGTCAGCTGGATCAATTGGCCTCAGTCAACGGGTGGTGCAAGTACTCACTTGCGAGATTGGACGCGATGATTACCTACTCCGTTCTGCATTGGCTGTGGGCGTCTAATTTCTCTTCTACGTCCCCTTTACCCCACGTGGATTGTGATAGTGATTCTTGCAAAGCTCAAGTTGTCAACGACGAAGCCGAGTACCCCAGGAAACACGTCGAAGGCTGCCAGTGCCACTGTGAGACTTTTTGTGCCCCGCCCGAGCAAATCTATGACATTCTACAACGAAAAGAGATACCGGTAGTGGTTGCACACCGAGTCTCCAGCTCTTCTGAAAGCGAATACATCTTTGAGATAGTCGCGCACAGCCTCACAGACGAGTATTCGAGAGATTTCATTGCCTTTTCCCACGTATGGGCGGACGGATTCGGAAGCGTCACTGAGGACGGTATTCCTACGTGTCAGATCCGCTTCCTCGCCAACGCGTCGCTATATGCGCAAGAGCACCCTCCGGGGTCTACTGCCTTCTGGATCGACTCGATTTGCGTCCCTCGAGACCGCACAATGCGCAGATTCGCGATTACTACCATGTCCCAAGTATACAAGACTGCCTTTACGGTGATCGTGTTGGACAGCTCTCTACAGAAAACTAGTATGCAGGCTAGCCCGGAAGAACTGCTTCTAAGAATCTACCTATCGGGGTGGATGACCAGAGTGTGGACTTATCAAGAAGGCGCCCTCGCGAGAAGACTTTTATTCCAGTTCAGCGACGGGTATTGCCCCTTCGAGTTCCCGGCCACGCCGGATACTGAGGTTGTGTCACCGTTGCACATTCCTTTACGATTTACGCTAAAGCATGACGTGTATAGGCACCTATATGGACAGATGAAGAACTTGAATCGGACAGGCGAGCTCAATATTGGACACGCGGCGTGCGAACTTCGTTGGCGTTCGACTCTGCACCGCGATCCACATGGAAAGAACGACGAACTTATAGCTATCGGTGTCCTGTTCGATCTTGACATGCCGCGCCTTCTGAAAGTCAATGGGGACGAGAGGATGAAGGAGTTCTTGCTCATGATAAAACATTTACCCAGGAATATCATCTTCGCCGAAGTCGGGCGATTGCGGATCCCGAGATTTAGATGGGCGCCAAACACGTTTCTGAGCTCTGGTGAAAGAATGTTGGTGAGAAATCTTGATAAAGAAAGCGTTGAATGCACTGAATTCGGGTTGTTGGGGGAATACATCGTTTTCACCTGCGAAAATCCTCGCACCGTGCGCTACGATCGCCGACGTCGAACTACGCTGTGCCACCGAATGGCGAATACTAATTCGGAACCACAACACTGGTTTGACCTATGGGAGTTTGAAAGGCTTGTCTTCGACTTTTCCCACGTTCTGATCTATCCGCGAGAAATCCCGAGCAATCGAAAAAACACGTTGTTTGTTGCAGCGGCGGTTCTGGCGGACACCGCCTCAAGTCCAAACGGACCGCAAAGTCTGGAAATGGTGTCAAGCTCGGCTTCGCCGGGCCATGGAAGGAACACTCTTCGGTGTCGGTTCGAAGCTGTCGTCCACCTAGGGTGCAGGCGCCCATTTGACTTTGCGCCGCCGGAGATTTACGAGCGTGGAGAACAAGAAATCAGCGGTCGTTTTGAGCGGCGAACGGTGCTCCTGCAATGATTTTATACCCGTCGAACGCTAGGTATGTACATTGCTATAGCGTCTGAGCTAAAACGTACTTCGCGGCTATATAACTTCTCTGGAGTGGGCATTTCGAAAGTGAAACAGATGGCAGCCTTCCGGACGACTGATCTTGAGCTGGAGCCCTGGTATTACAGTGTCGAATATCTCGTACAAGTCTTCGCACTGTATGACAAGTTGTTCTTCACTGCTGCCCTCCTCAACCCACCTGTCGAAATCCCACGGATCCATATTCTGCAGAGGTTTGTCACCATCAAGTCGAGCCTGTACCATCGAGTCAAAGCTCTGAGAGTAGGGCCAGCTTCTCTCGACACAGCAGGGCCTGGAAATTCGATCAAATCCTAGAAAGAAGTAGACACGTTCGCCCCAGACTTGCTTTGCCTTGACGACGGCCATGGCTCCCCAGTCTCCTGGTTTCAACAGGACTCTCGGCTCCGAAGATGTGAATCCTCGCCGCACGAGTGGGGTCATTTTCTGACCCCAGCATCTGTTTGCGTCAAATGCTAGCCGAATCCCATAGTTATATGAGTGCCGAGGTTGCGACATCTCCAAAGGCAGGGAGCTTTCATGACCAATGACACAGTCTACCGACTGAATCGCCCTCAAGGCTGCCAAGCGCTTTTGTCGGCCTTTCTCTAGGTAAACAAATCCTCTCTTGTATACTTTGACTCGTTGTAATGTGCGTTGACCTGGCACCTGTTTGAGAAAGATGCAAGGTACGAAAACCTTGTCAGGCCTTGATCTTATTCTCACTTTGACCTCCAGGGGCACAAGATAGATATTGAAGTACCAGGGTATTAAGTCCAAGGTCATCGACAAGCCAATGTTCGTTAGCGAAAACGGCCTCTCGTGCCACACGCAGCGGAGCGACCTCTGCTCGCCTAAGCTTGGGTAGTCAAAGGGTCGCAAGGCCAGACGCCTCCAATCCGTGTCTGAACGATGGATGGCGAAATCATCCGGGCTGCTTGCCATCAAGCCCCCTTTATCAGCGCAGCATAGCAAAATGGACTCATCGGTCGCGTGCTTCATGATCTCTTCCTGTAGGCGTCTGAAAGCCCCGTAGCCTTCGCCATAGACCATCGGCATATTCACACCAAAGATGCCCATTAGGCTATAGGCGCGGTCCTCGATGCGGGCGGTCTTTCGTCCCGCAGCCCATGACATACGTTCTGCAATTGTGAGTTCATCTAGCGCTTTCCACGACATCAATACTTGAGCTGGTATTTGAGTTCTGTGGCTTATTGGCGCACATAAGAAGGATTTTGTCCCCAGCTCTTGCCATTTACAGCCGAAGAATACCATTTTCCCCCTGGTGAGCAGCTCCTGAAGAGTCCAGCCTCTGGTAAACCACACGCTGCCGCAGAATTCTTCGATGAAGGCGGGTGGGAATTCAGGTAAAGAGTCAACCGGTTTTTCCGTTGCCCCCGGACGATCGTCGGCGGTCTTCCCTTTTGATATTACCTTCCCACTATTACCGGCCAATTCCTGTCGTTTGCTGTTCGCAGATTCCTGTCGCAATAGTCTCGCGTTGCGTAAGTTCTCGGTCACTGCCACGCGTCCGTCCCATTTGCTGACGCGGAATTTTAACTCATCCCAGTCTTGCCACACCTCATTCGTGGTGTGGACATCATATAAATAGACGTAGCACACAAAGGCGGCTTCGTACCACCTGAACATGCTGTTGATTGATTCCGTTAGCTCGGCACTGCTGCGTTTGTCGATGCAACACGTGTCAACCACGTCGATGGCTCCCCAGCGCCCCATTCGGGTCTGTGATACCGCCGCTTGAACTCAGGTTTCAGGTGACCAGGCTCAACTTTAGCTCAGCCTTACCCAAACCTGCTCAGGCTTACCGCCTGTTGCGTAGGGTTGCTCTTGGCTTCATCAGTCCTACTCAGTCCCACTAGTTCCAATTTTGGACCCCGCCCTTATTGTATCACTTGCGCCTAGCATTTGTACACTTGTTCATGAGGATAACAGCAAATATATACAATGGTCGATGAGGAGCCTAATACGGGGTTCTAAGGTACCAAAAGTAGTCTCTCTGCGAGGGGAATGCGTATATATTCTCATGCCCGACCCCTTCTGTAAGATGCATCGGGGATCCGCTGCTGCGTTTAAATCAGTCAATATTCTTTTCGGTGTTGCTTCGCATGCTCTCTCTGCGTTCCATGTCTCGGACAGCCCTGGCCGTCTCTTTTTGTGTCGCCCGGTGATCCCCGACATCTCGGTCTTCTTTCTCTTCTAACACCCTTTCGCCTTTCGGATTACGCGTTTTCAACCTTACAGAGTTCACTTTGGAGATCAATCCGACGTGACCAGGGAAACTCTCTCTATCTTTCTTCGCACGACGACGTCTGTCCAGCCAGCTGCCTACTTCACTTGTCCGGCTGCCTGATTCAGACATCAGGTTCAAACACTGCCTGTTATTGTTGTCAACATCGATCAATTTGAGAGCTCTACAGGACTAGAAGTCCTTGCATTCTATATCAGAATTCACATATATGTATTCCAGGGCGAAATGAGTGTCTTTTAGAGCCATTCTTGATTTCCAAGCGTTTAGAGACTTGAGACAACAATGACATCGATAGGGTAACAATCCTGTCGACCTTGATGCCCAAGTGGGGTGATGGATGCCCAACGACAGAGTCCCCGAGTATAGAGACAGCCCCTGAGTCAACAGTCATGGCCTGCACTGAGAATTGGTGATAATCTCCTATCTATTGGCGCCAGTTTGCGAAATCCCAACACTTAGACGATGCCTTTTGAACGGACAGCCTCCTTGTCCAATCCGTCCAATTTAATGACACATTGTTGATACTCGATTGGGATTAACTCCGAAACAACGAGATACACAGCCTTGTCGCGGCTGTTAATGCTTTGTTATCGTCACTAAGAGGTTCGATGCCAGCTGAAGAGCAAGCGTGCTGGAAACATACATACTTGCATCACACTCGTTTTGCTAGTTGGAAAAGTATATATATATCTCAACGTACCTACTCCAGGAGAGCGAGGGACAGAACATTCTGATTGATCGATTTGGACAACACACATCGTAGCAATGACTGGACTCTGGCTATAATTTATCTTGATTGTTTACCTATAGGGGCGACCAAAAGTATGTTAAGACCTCTCGAGTTGTCGTGGTGCAGGTACGTACTGGTAAGATCGGTTTCCGAGCATTCCTACACAAGAAGAGAGTCCTGTAAACGATAGCCCATTCTGTTTAATGTGCAACAAGCTGGATATGGTACACCACGTCCTGCTGATGTATCCGAGGTGGGAAGAGAGACAGAGAGAAATGCCTGAGGACGGAACAAAAAGGGGGAACCCAGCCGTCACTAAAGGCACTCCTGAGCACAAACAAAGGCTGTCTTGCTGCAGCCAGAATGATTGAGAGGATCGAACTGATGCCAAAATTCTAGTCCTGCGACATAAGTGAAGTAGCAGAAGGGGAGAAGGAACAGAAGGAAGAGGAGGGGAGGAGGTGTTAACAAGAGGATAGATAGGAGGGATGGGCTGAGGAGGGCAACGTCTTCATTAGCTCCGCTGTAGTTAGACAGACGTAAAATGGGATTAGATAAATAAATAACTCCATCTCCCCACAGCGTGATGCGGGAGCTCGTTCAACTCGCAATAACCTCCGCTAGCACTTCTCTTACACTCTTCTTCACGCCAAACCCATCATCCCATCCATCATCCCACAGCGTCCACGGCTGAACATAGTGAATGCCAGATCTCGCCTGCATCATCCTCACAAAGATCTTCCTCATATAGCCGGCTGAATACAGCAGCCTCTTCCGGTCTTTGGTCAATTTGAGATTCCAACGCGCCCATTCCAGGACGTTGGCGGCGGTGGCTGCAGCGATCGGTGTGGCGAAGGATGTACCGGACAAATAGATTGGTTTTGGAGGGTTTCGCTTGCCGCTTTCTTTCCAGTTGCTTTGGATATCTAAAGGCATTATCAGAACCTGTGTGGAATCTGGGGTGATAACAGAACGACAGCTTGAATTGATGGCCGTGAAAGCACTTGGATATATGAATAGAACTCTCGGTCGTTGAAAGTTGCGGGATTGGAGCGCTCTTTTAAAGTGTACTTCGAAAACAAGATCGTGTCTTAGGGGCCGTGCCTGGGAGACTCACCTCGACCGAGTGTTGCAAAACTTTCGCCGGACAACGTGGTTGGATTGAAGTTGGCTGGAGCCCCTAAACCATCCGTTGCGTGAATCGCGATGATATTTGGTAGGGTTGCAAGCCAGCCGATGGGTTCATTGCCGCCGGTATTGCCTGCCGCAGCGAAAACGATTCTCCTACGGCCCCCATCATAACTGGGATCCAACGCTTGTATCAGCTCTGCCTTGAGTGACTCGTTCTCCTCTCGAATCACGAGCGATAGCGATATTATGTCCACTTGCCACACCTGAACGGCCCAGTTCACAGCCTGCGCAACGCAAGGGACCATATCTTGCTCGATGCGTTGGCCACTGGTGACTTTTGCGATGTACAATTCTGCCTCAGGCGCCATATCGAGCAGAAGGCGGGTGATATGTGTTCCGTGGCCGTGGGTGTCGTTCCACTGATCAGCGGGTCCTGGCAGGAAGTTTCGACCTTCTCGAATTCTACCTCCTGTTTTCGCACCCATAATGAGGGCGTCGACCTTTCGTGCTCCGCTGTCGATGATGGCGATCTTGATCTTATGGCTCAGATGGTCGGGGACCTCAATTGGTGTGCCTAAATAAAAATTACTATTTTGCCTTTCAAGAAATGTGGCGATCGATGAATCGTCGTGTACAAATTAGAGAAGGACGCCTACAATTCTTAGGACGTTCGATGTGGTGCTCTGTGTATTCTTTCATTCGTTTCACAAATTTGAGAGCTTCTTTCGCGGCACTAGGAAGGTAATTTAGAGACTGTTGACATCCAGGCAGGGCTTAACTTACGAAGGATCCTCAGGGATATCGTACTCTGTGCCATCATAGGGTGATTTTTCGGACAGCGTCGACTGTCTGTTCGACAGCGGAGGAGCACGTGGCGGCATCAATCTCAGTTCATTAAGCCGCGGTTTCTCATAATCCTTTTTGTTTGCTTCTAGCCTTTGCAAGACGCTCCGAGAGATGAAATCCCGGAGTCGGCCAGGGTTAGAATGATCTTGAGCGGCTTCGCTCCCTTCTGACCCTAGACAAGCCTCGACCGCAGAACGAATGTTCACATCATGGATCTCATAAATGCATCCGAACAAGAATAAATGAAGGTTCTCTGCTGGCTGGTCAAAAGTGATCCTTTGATGACCATAGACCTCCATCAATAGTCGAGCGAAGTTGACGAGTATTGGGTTGTGGAAAGATGTTGCGTTATTAGCCGCCCGGTCCTGGGTTTCGCTCTTTCCCCTCAATGAAGTGCTGTCGAGGGTCCACGAAAGATAAGGTTTATCCTTGTCTAGCAAGCGACGAGTACTGGCATCTTCGAGGAAGTAGATGCAATCGATTTTCCAGTTCACTCGGGTCCAGTCACCATGCGAGAGGTGCAATAAAGATCGCGCGAGTGTACAACATAAGGCTGCTCGCTCACTGGGCAAGAAATAGCGATTCCGTCCGTCGAAGACTTCAAAGGTCTTAAAGGTCTTACTGAGATAGCCATTGTCGATTAGATACCCAAGGGATACTGTAGGATGGCGCGGGTTGGACAAAAGTTCACCTTGGTCGCGTAGTAGACTTCCAACTGGTTGCTCACCCAGGCGAAGGCATAGTGAATGCTTTTGAATTTCGGCATCCTCGATGAGTTGGCAACCTAGTACTTCAGTACTCTCTAGTGACCTAAAAAGGTCAGAATGAATCAACAACTACCAGTCAGTGGAAGCAGATTGGACGATTGAAAGAAATCGGTCCTACTTCTCAATGATGCAACGACTTTGTATCCACCGACAAGGCGTCCAGTCAAAGCGAGACGACAGGAAGAGGTCAAAAAAGAACCGCATCTGGCGATCGATACTGTCAGTGAAGCCAGTCAGCTTCAGCCTTGCGACATGCTGGTGGCAACACTTCGACGGCAATTCCCTTGTAAGGGCACAGTAGAGCACATCTAGGTATCTCTGCACCTCAGTGTTAAGGGGCTGCAACTCGACAATTTCGCCCACTGGTAACGTTGGGATTTGAAGTCCAACCGAACCTGACAGTTGCGCGAGATTAGCCGCTGCCCTCCGAATCTGGCCAGGGCTGAACGATGATGAACCTGTGGTTGTGGTTGGTGTCTTGTCATCCATGGCCGCCAGATAGCCAGCTTGCGCAGTCAGGCCATCTCGAATCACATTCAAACTTGTGACAGCGTCCTCATGCGCTTGCGAGGGGAGCTCGCCCCCTTGATCTTCAGCGTATCCTAACATCAGTAGGTCTGCTTGAGCGAGCTTCGCGGTTGATGAAACTTCTCGGAGGCCAAATTGATCCCATACGCTCTGCTCCGACGCGCACTCCAATGCGTCGTAGAAGCTTCTGACTACATCGGTGAAGCCGCCGAAAAGGTCGTCGAAAAAGCCGGTCATGGGTCGGGCGATTGCATCAGGTGCTGCTCAACTAGACACACATGCCGGACGCGTGAGGCTGAAAAGCTTCGGGTATGTTGTACTCCCGCAAGTTACGACGGTCATTGGGTACCGAATAGCCAGGGCTCGATCTCGTTGTCGATGATACTCCGTGCGTTGCAGCAAGCCTTCGCCCATCGGAGGAGTAAAAGTTTTTTTGGGTCATGAGGGCACATGTCGAGGTTGTGAGGTTGAAGGGCTTCAGCCCCCGCCTCGGGGGCGAAAAAAGACCAGCCAATGCACGTCCCGTTCAATCCCCGTAGAGAACTGCGGCTGAAGTCGAGTGAGGGGTCAAAAAGCGATGAGTCGCTAGCATCTTCAGCCAGGGCCACCTTCAATAATTCAATTACTTCAACTATTACGACTGGGGACTCTGTATTTCACACTTGCTAGAGGTCCTTTTGAGAACATAAATATCCAAGATCTAAAATCGAATGCCTTAAAATGGTTATTAGTACTCCAACTTATCATATTGTGTCCAACCTCGTTCCTCCCGACGCAGGAGGGCCTCTGCAAGTAGGCACTATTGTCAATAATTTACAAGAGCTGACACCTCTCAACGATGGCGAGGAGATTGAAGTAAGTCTAACCTTTGATAGCCGTATGTCTGTAAATGCCCGCAGGTGAACCTTAAGCTGACAACGGATAACCGATCGGTAGATACCCCAAGCCCGCCTGTACTGTTTCCATGAGACGAATTTCGAGTTCACGCGTGATCAGGTACGTAGGACTTCCGCGGTACACTTTCTGTCAGTACCCAAAAGCAGTTTAACGTCTAGCACGAGCTCCTACTTAAATCGTCAATTCAACCTGCAGCACTCCTGAAGCCCTAATTTTTGCTGGAAATCGTGGGTGGCTGCTGACGCTAATCCAGATTTCGAAGGGATCCGGCGGCGTCGGAGTCAAGTTGATGGCCTTACAGGTCCCCATAGGTGGAGATATCAGTGGCGAAGGAGAAACCAGTGCCGATGATATCTTTAATGTCACATCACTTGATACAATGTTCTTCTCTCCGAACGAGGAGGACTACTTGCAGGCTGTGAAATCAGTGCAGCTGCAGGAATACCTGGAACCCGCCGAATACCCATCTGTCTATATCATCACTGGAATGAAGATTGCACGTGAGCCATCAATTACTCTCAAGAGAGGCAAGAAGATCGGGGGTCAAGGTATGTTTCCAGAAGTATCCATCTCGCTGCACGCTTCAGGTGCGCAACCATAAGCGTGAAATGGTTCTATAGAGCTTTTCTCTGACTGCGGTTTTACTTTTGAACGATATTTCAAACCAGGACTGATGACTTTGATTCCATACTGCAGGCCAGTTCGGCATTGATCTAGGCAAGGGAGGCACCATGGGGCCCAGAGGCGACGGATTGGAGGCCGGGAAAACCATGCAGAAGTCAGAGAAGTCCACTGACATTGTCCTTGCCATTAGGGTGAGAAAGCTGTCCTATAAGAAGAAATACTACATCTTCGGTGACAGGCAATGGTCCAATAAGGCGCACGACAGAGGAGCTGAGCTTGTGGGAAGGGATAGGGCTGAAGGAGCTTCCGATCAGGGGCCGGAGTTTGAGGTTGACGAACTTGAACTAGAAGCAGAGCTTCAGGGCCATGCCAAAGAAAATGAAAAGGAAGCTGATGGCGAGACTATCACCTGGGTTGTGCCAGAAGCGCTGCATTCGGATTAGGTCCCGGGAAGATGGCTTGCAGCCTTTTCCGCAGTCTTTATGTTGCGAGGGCATCTAGGCTTTGAGATCCAGTTCATGATTGCGTATTCACCTTCGCATTACCAATCAATTCTTCCGTAAATAACAGTTAGGAATAATATTCTATATTGAAGTTGTAAAGCTATTGTAATATTCGGGGTTGGAAGAAACTTTTCATTCGAAGTGTTCCGCGCGGTAGCGCCGGTTATATACAGAGTGTTGTACGCTAGTTCTACTCCGCTGCCTTCCGGTTTTTTCCTGGTGTGACTCATGGAGGACATGGTGGATTTACGAAGGCCTCTGGGCGAGTGCCTGACTATATAGTTTCCGAGGGCCCGTACAGGCCCATACCACGCTAGGGGTATTGGAACAATCACGTGCTAATGTCATTACACCCCTTGGCACTCTGTAATCACACTGGTTCATAGTTGTCTCCATGGTCTTGGTCCACTCAGGATATACAACCCATAACTGTTTACGTCCCTTGCGAGCTCTACACTTCTCACTCAAGACAACAGTTTTGAGTGTTACTGCTCTTTCATCGCCACAACAACCGAAAAACGTAGCCGGAAAAAGGTTGAAAATCACATTATGGAAATACTGATAATAGTTATCACGTGACTGGCTTAACTACGTCAAGCCCCGCTTCTCAAACATATATTTCAGCCGCACCTTCTACTTATCAACCCACAACGTCACTCAACAGCCATCTCACTCAACAGGAGATATGAGTGATACAGCAACTTCGTCTCCTGAGAGAATATACGATAGCGCACAGAAATGTCTAGAGCTATTCGGGAGCTGCCTTGAGGCAGAGCATGCGCTTGCTGTTCTCCAGCCTCATCAAGAGCGCTTTTGGGCATGGGCCAATCAGCTCAAAGTGTTCTCAAAACCTCACATCAGTCTCGATACGCAAATCAAGGACGAAAAGTTCGAGCGACTGCGACGAGCTATCCACCTCCTTCTTGAAGTTCTGCAAGACAATCTGCAATTAAGTGTGTACAACCATTTCCCGTTGACTATGTAAACTCATTCATCATACAGCACTGAAATTGAGCCAGAATGAGGCTCTTCAGGTTCAACATGGCGGTTTTGGCGCTGCAGAGGCCGTATCAGCTTCGAACCCGCTCAAGGCCTCCTTAATAGGGATTGAAGGATCGTTGAATCGACTCGACAGCATCGCCATCATCATTCTTCAAGCGACGGAGAGCAGCTTAGCACGAAGAATCTTGGCGTATTCAGAGCAGGCTCGCAATGAAGGCTACGTAGAGAGGGTGGATATAGCCCTCCGTTATCGCTTTCAGAACGCTCTGCCAGAGGAGCTTCGAAGGCTCATTCATATCTCCATCCTTCATCGCTATTACCGAATTCAGTACGAACGGAAGTATCGAACCCAGGAGATACCGAGATGGGAAGTGCGTACACAACAAGCTCCTGAGCCACTCGCAGAGCCCCAGGCACAGCCGATCGCACAGCAGGCACCAGCGCTTGTTGGTGAGCACGTGGACCATCAGCCGCAACACTATGAAGCTCAATCAGAGGCTAGAACCCAACCACTAACGGTAGACGCGGATGTGGTCAAGGAGAAGCTGAAGGAGGGTTTATCTGCTCCGCCTTCACGCAAGCTTTCCGACACCGCATCCGTGTCCGAAACCGGTGATACTTTGTATCCGAAGCCCCCAAAGATCAAAGAAGGACAGTCAAAAGCGACATGCCCAATATGCCTCAAAGAATGCGAGGCGAACACCTTGGTGGGCTCGAGATGGCGGTATGATTTATCTGAATTCGTAGACTTCAGAACTCAGCTGACATTAGACAGCACACATGTCGACGCTGATATACTACCCTATGTCTGCATATCGGAGGACTGTAGTAGCAACCTACGATTCTTTGCGAGCCGAAGATCGTGGATTTCACACATGCAAAAGACCCACGCTGTGTTTTGGATCAAATATCTTCACAATGATCGCGTTTGGAAGTGTGCACTACCACATGAAAAGATTGAGACATTCTCAAACGAAAACGATCTCCTCGAAAAGCACCTACGAACTGAGCACCGAGACCTCCCCGAACAGACGTTGCGAGGTATGGCGCACAATGGCAGCATTTCCCAACCACGGCGTATTGATATCTGTCCAATCTGTGGCGACGAGCATCGTCCGCAGATGCGCCAACAAGCTAATCGTGGAGCCTCAGGGGAAGATTCAGAAGCTGAGATTGAAGTAGAGGAGAAGCAAGCTCCGAAAGCTGGTGCAAAGCCAAATGTTCGATTTGCTATCCAAGAGGAGCCAGCACAGCTAGAGAAAGACACTAAACCGATACCGTCCCCTTGGAAAGGTCCCACTAACCACCCTTCTCCCGATATCGTTGCCCATAGGCAGATGGAAAGATATATTGGCAAGCATCTTAAAGCGCTAGCCTTCTTCTTCGCACGAACACTGATTGAAGACGAAGAATATGATGATGGAGCAACCAGTGCATCTCGAAGCCGTAGTATGGATGGCCTCGAATCCGTGAAACTCAACGAGCTTCAAGATCCTGTCAAGCTTCCAGACCCTTCGTTCCCCATCACAGATTCGACCAGAGTTGAGGATTCGAATCCATCTAGCTCGGTAGATGATATCACATTAAGGAATACAAACACGGGGACATTGAAGGTACTTCGGCTCGGTACGAGTATCAGAACGGGCCAATTGAAGATTGGGACAGTGCGACAGGATGCTGCGAAATTCCTCTGCGTTGGAAATCCACAGGATGTCAGGATGGTCTTTAGAGACCGATTACTGAGACAAGATGAATTGAGTGCACGCGATTACGGATTGAACAATGAAAGTGACATTATTTGCGATCTTGGGAGACAGCCTTTGGATCAATCTACAATGGACGAGGATTACGCAGATCGGGAGCTCACGCTTGCAAATCTAACGGCACTTCAAAGAGAACAGGATTCGGGTGGGGGTTCAGTCGAACCCGGGTTCCCCTTCTGGAGAGGGGCAGTCTGGGGTTGGTCATCAAATTTGGACCCGGCTATGTTCTGGGAAGACGCCTGGTTGGATCAGATTCTTGCGACTCGCCCTATACGTTATAAGCATGACAATATCGAGGTATGGCGTGGAGTAGAGCCACGCATTGCCTATGTAACTGCCGCCAGCATGCTTCTCGTGCTTGAGCTCTGCTTGAGACTCAATCGATTAGCTCCGGAGGATGAAGCGCGACCATTACACTCTGCCATCTCGAATTTGGTGCGAAAAGTACACGACGAAACAGCACCACTTGAGCATGCGCACTCCCTGAGCACTCACACAATGGTATTCCTATTTCATTCCCCTCTGGTCCATTGGAAATCGCTAACTGCTGCCTTTAGGCGCTTATGAGAGTCCTTGCTGGGATAGACAAAATCGTGCACGATATGGAGGCTCAAGGGAAGGCTGACTTTGATGATAAAATGATGTTGGACGGTCGGCAAAGGTATGTTCAACGGAAGCAATGAATCACGTTTGGGATAAAGGCATCGCTGATACTTGTTCACGTTGTAAGAATTAACAAGCGCGTCGACTCGCTTCGAAATGAAATCGTTTTTCACGTCGGCTTGGCCATACTCGATAGGCAAAGCGAGCGAGGCATTGACGACACACTGGAGGCAGCGGTCCGGTCTTCCACATATGATAACCAAGTAAGAGCAGTGATGGAGACATTCTTAGAGCCCACCGACCTTGCCATGACTGCAACAGTGGAGATCCAAGCGGACCGGATCATAGAAACCACCACGGTGGAGTCTAAAACCGGGAATCCCCTTTACTTGGTTGGTGGATCCATCAACTTTGGTATGAACTCCCAAGACAAGGCGCTTGGCTATCCATGCCGCTATGTATTCTGCTTTGGCTGACTGGATGCTAGGAGTGGCACACGACAAACAGAAGAAATGCCTCAGCGGACTGTTCCAAACAAATCCACTGGATGACTTAATTTCAATTCAAAGAGCCAAAAAGAAACTCGCCGGGACGTGCGAATGGCTTCTTCTCCGAGAAGAATATATAAACTGGGTAAGCGGCGAAGGACCCTGGCTCCTCCAGCTGGAAGGTGCTCCAGGTATTGGAAAAACTGTGCTCGCGGCTTTCCTTGTCAGTGACTTAACAAAGCGGGCGGAAACAACTCCCGATATGACATATGCGTATTACTTTTGTGACAACAAACACGAGAACCGAAGAACCGCTACATCAATACTCCGGGGGCTGCTTTGGCAACTACTGACACAACGTAACGAACTATTCCAGCACATTTTGCCGGACTTCGACTCCCAGCAGAATGGCCTTTTCGAAAATTTTGAAGCCCTATGGCGAATTCTGTCAAATATGTTAGGCGATCCAAAGTCAGGTGATGTGTTCCTCCTCATTGACGCCCTCAATGAGTGCGAAAAACTCTCGCGAAAAAGTCTGATCGAGAGTCTCGAATGGTTACCCAAGAAGATCTCCGGCAATTATAAAGTTCTCATAACTTCCCGATCAGGATATAACAAGATAAACATACTGGACGAGATTTCAACATGCCTCCGCGTGGACATTGGGAATATTAATCAAGACCTTTCCCAGTTCATTTCGTCTCGAGTTGGTGATATCTCTCAGCGGATGGGATGGCCCCATGCACTGCAAGCAGAGGTTCAAAACACACTTACTGAAAAAGCCCAGGGAACGTTTCTGTGGGTCTCTTGTGTCCTGAAAGACCTCGAAAGGACAGAGAAACACCACCAGGTTAGGGAAAAGCTAGAAAAGCTCCCTACCGGCCTCGACGAAATGTATAACAGAATCTTGTCCGCGATTGAGTTCGAGCAAGCTGAAGATGCCTTGTTCGTCTTACAATGCATTGCAGCCGCAAAGCGCCCTCTGACTACGAGCGAACTTGCTACGGCTTTTATCCTAAAAGGCCGTGGACCGGTAGTAGATAAGCTGCCTTCAAAAGACGAGCTGAATAAGTCACGCGAAATATATACTATATGCGGGGATATCGTCTATCTCAGTGCAGATGATATGACTGTGAATCTCATTCATCAATCAGCAAAAGATTATCTTTTGACAGATAAAGTTCAAGCAAGGGAAAGACAAAGACAATATGCAGTTACTCAAGACTCTGCTAATTTTCTCCTGTTTCAGATTTGCTGGGCATATCTAAGCGCGAAAGAATTTGATCAGGGAAACAAGATTATTCGTCGAAATTCGGAAAATCGATTGGTTGAACAACATCTTGATGAAGGACTTATTCAAGAACACTGCTTTCTCGACTACGCCTCTAAAGAATGGCGAGAGCATGCTGTGGCAGCTAACTTAGCTATAGTGAAGAATTTTGAATTCGACCGAATTTTTTTAGATAAAACGCCAACTTTACGCGATGCCTGGTTACTTCGAGCAGTAGCTGAAGGACAAGACGAAGCGGCAGAACAACTACTCGAGAGGGGCGCTGAGCTCGAGTCCGAGGATATCTATGGCCGGACGCCGCTATCATGGGCCGCAGAGAATGGACATGAGGCGGTAGTGCGGCTCCTACTTAAGAAAGGCGCTAAGCTCAAGTCCGAGGATATCTATGGCCAGACACCGCTATCATGGGCCGCAGCGAATGGACATGAGGCGGTAGTGCGGCTCCTACTAGTTAAAGATACGCCTGCGCTCGAAGCTTTCTTCAAGGACAACAAGGAGTTCATCCAGGACATAGCGAAAAAGGCAGTGGACCTTGCCAACGACCCCACTACAGACCTGGGCAGTCCGGAAGTTCTCCCCAAGACCATCCAAGTGACTATGCATCAGCAGGTTATCTACTGCGGTAACCAAGCCTAACTTTCCATTTTATCACACCTTTGTGTGTCGTGTCACTAATAACGTAACAGACGATAGCACCTCCATGGTCAACGTAAAAGGTACGGCTGAAAATCGATGGCAAACCCAAAAAAGCCTTGCCTTGCGCATCGCGCGGGATACGACCCAAATCCTCCCTGAGGGTGAAGGCGTTGCCCTCCGCTTCATCAACCAGACAACCGACGATTCTGTGTCGCTGAACCTCGAGAGTATCGGAAAGATCTTCGATTCAGTCAGGCCGAACGGCGAAACAGCCATCGGCACGACCCTGCGAGACCGCATCCTTAAGCCGCTGGTATATGAACTGCTCGCGGCGGGCAGACTGATGAGGCCGCTGCTTGTCTCCATTCTTACTGATGGAGGACCGTCGAATGAGGACGCGGACATGCTGGCGAGTGTAATTGTCGAGTGTGGGATTGAGTTAGAGAGGAAGGGGTATCCTAGGGACTGTACGTTTTCATTCCCCTTAGGTTTATACGGTATTATTTGTTTTGGGTTTGCTAAGTATGGTTTGCAGGCGTGAAGTTCTTGATCGGCCAGGTCGGATCGTCGGAACAAGGCGTCAAATTTCTGGATACGCTCAGGAACAACCCGACCATTGCCAGTGTATCGCATATCTTTGAGGGTATGTGTAATTTTGGGTTGAATCTTAGGAACCAGTAGTACTTACAATTAGATAGGTAGGATGGATGACATGTTCAAGTCATTTCGTGATGAGCGGAGTTTGGATCGATGGGTGAGTATTCCTTCGCTGTTGGCGGTTGATTCTATGGGAGTTTGTGGATTACTGACTTTCTTCTAGCTAGTTGAGACGCTGTTCAAGCCCTTGGCGACTGCTGAGGCTAAGAATGAGGGATAGCCACACTCTTGGTTTCCTCTTCGGCTCGATGGTGTAATTCCTGGGGCGGAAAGCCTGTCTTCCAAGTTGTCGCTCGCATCTCGACAAGCACATAGATCCAGAACAGTTATTAGGACTATAAGCAGGGACGTGAGAACTTTGAGCATCGAGGGCGATACACAGATGACATGTTGCCAGCAGGATCGTTGGAATATCGTCCGCCTAGATGCAAGGAACGTGCACGTCCCTACTTATAGTCGAACGCTGAGCCTGCATAGCGGCTCAAGGGCAGCTGGGACAGCCTATGAATCAATCAATCAATCAACTCACTCACTCATTGACTGTACTGTATAACTTCTCGTTAGATCGTCTTACGGTAATCGCTGGCTCACAACAAGGGGATTAAAGGATGCCGTCAGGCAGCAGCGCCGGTAAATGGACAACATTGACCAAGAGGGAGCCCGGAAGTTGGCCCTTTCGAATACGTGAAACAGACCCTTTAAAGACTCACAGGGGGGGCCAAGCCAAACTTAGGAGAGCACAGCCACACCTCCGAGTTGCTTCGTCATAGCTCAGTTAAATGGCGAGTTGCTCAGGTCTGGAAACGGAAATGGACTTTAGAGGGATCAATATTCGTGGGGTGTATTCTCCGTGGAGGTAACACTCTTAGATGCAGCAGGTATCAACCCAAGCGTAGGACAGGCCTTCTCTGCGTGCTTGTTTCCATCCTTCCTTCTTCGAAGCACTACCGGACTGGACGTCCTCGAAGGACACTTCCTCTTTTTCCCATCTGTGAGATAGTATTGCGTAACGTGGAATATTTGCTTCTTCGAATTCTTCTAACGTCAGAGTGTGAGTGTTGATCAGCCGCATTGCGTGAGCCTTTTGACTAGCCCATTGGATTCGCCCTCACACAGACGGCGTAGAGTAGCAGCTGGATTGATACCGCTAGCTACGAGAAAGAACTTTATCACGAAGGCTGGAGTCGATAGGAGCTAACTTACCACAGTCTTTTCTCGGACTTGGAGCGGACTCAGCCAACGTACCGCAATGCATTCAAGTATTGATTGGCCATTTCGAGAACACAACTCCAATCGACCTGTGCGCCCGATTTACCAGATACCAGGCTTGCCGAAGACGAGCTGGCAGTTTCTGTTGGAAGTGTCACGTGACACTATGGTCTTGGCACTGTGCAACTACAGGTCTTGATTGATTGAGCCTCGCTCCACTAGTTTAGCTCCTCCAATCAACACCAGCCGGATTCCATAATTATGTACACTCAGGCGAGTGTTGAGTAGTGTGCCTTTATCAACGTCCCGAGACTTTTCTACCAGGCGTTGCCGTGGGCTATTCTCAGGAGCAGTGGAAGAAGCAACAGGGCTGTGCAGTTTAGCTTTGGCATTCAAGCCGCGACGATCGCATAAACGAGGGCCATCAGATGAGAGTCAAAGGAGGACCATTGCATCTTTGAATTAGGGAACCGGGCTGATTGAATTGTGAATAGATGCTGCGTAGTGGATTACTGCCGCTTCTGGGCTTCCCTGTTGGATGAACCAATGAAATGCATACGTGAGCTTGCTTTCTGTTCTGTGTTTCGACGACGTAGAGTTCAGATGTACGGCTCTGACGTCCGAAGGGAGAAGATATAATCGCTGTATCCAGTGAGACCACGATATTTTTCGTCAAGGAGAGTATAGTGAAAAGTTATTACGTGAATTTAAGATCTATGGTCGTGCAAATTCCACCTCGAGCTGCTCGATGATAAGACGTATCAGCCTAATTTGTAAGAAGTTTTTATCGCTCGCGCCATGTCCGATCAATCACTTGGTCATCAATAGAATTCCATATTGTAATCTTTTCAGCAGTGCTCAGCTCGCTGAATTTTGTGATGCCCGCAGTTGGCTACTAGGAAATAGCCACCTCCAGCGGACCTATGACAGACCATTCCTCTTCGGTAAGGTCCAAGAAGTTGTGTGTAGCCTCAGAATTGTCGCAAAGATCAATTCGAATGTTCTTGTGCGTCTGTTCATCGTGGCGGACTATCGCGGCGTGGTCTGATCCTTTGAAATAGTAGACCATGTCACCCTTCGTAGGTGCTAGGTAGTTGGTTGTACTCGCAGCCGGAGCATGCCATACGCTATTATCGTCAAGCAGAATCCAAGGTCTTCCGAATAGATACCTCATTTCCTCGAGTCTAGAGATCCCTGTGCATGAGATTCGACATTCCGTGGGTGACAACCATGTCACTGTCTCGGTATAGGCTTCCCGGAGCGAATCGAGTTCCTTGCATGGCCCGCTAATCGATGAGAGAATCTGGTCAAGAACAACGGCTCTGTCGATGTCGGGTCTCAAATCACATAATTTCTGTACGATGCCGATCTCGAAGGCAAGAAGGTGGCGTGTCAAATTCCGTACGATGTCTTTGAAGCCAAGAGGCTCTTGCGTAGAATTTGACATGGACACTGTCCTGGAGGACATGCCTCCATAGACAGTAGTCACTTGTCCAAAGCAGACTCCTGTCGCAAAGACCTTTTGATGGTCATCTGAAAGTCTGATGGTTCCCCGAAGACGCCGAGGAAGGTCATCAGCCCTGCAGAAAAGGTCAAAAATTTCGTAGGCCGCCGGTTGGGCCATGTCTGTCACCCAGCTAGGCACAGAATCGTGAATCAAGGGCCTGCCTTCGAGAATGGTCGCATCGCCAATATTCTCGATAAGCCACTTTGCGTAGTTGTGATAGACTTTCTCGGGTGGGATTGTGTACGAAGGCGCCAACTCAGCCGGCATTTCTATCTGGGCATCAAGTAAGCCGAGCAGAGCGTATATCTTGTCCCTTCGGTCCGTTGCGTTATGACTCCATGTAGCGTGAAGGAGCCACAAGAGCCTCCGAGCAACATCGGAGGCTGTGTCCCTGGGATGATCTTCAAGAGTTTTGGCCAGGGAAAAGCAAGGCCAAACATGTGTGGAGAAAGCGACCAATCTGCTATCGCGCAAACTGGCAGCGGCTGGGAAGAGCATGTCCTTCGCCAGTGTCTTCAGCGGGTTCAGCGGAATGAAATTGGCACCACACATCAACATCACACCCACGGTTCGCGAGCCCATTACGAGCTCTTGCACCGTCCAGACGCGTGAAAAGAATCGACGTTCAAAGAAGTCCCTGAGTGCATCGGCCAGTGCATTGAATGAGCTCAGCTCTCCAGCTTGAACATCTCCATGGATGCTTCTGCCAATAGAGTTGACCGAGTTTTGGCCAGCAGTCATTCGCCAACAATGATCATATATTTTGTCGAATCCGGCTTGATCAGGCTTATCAAGTTCTCCAACATAGCCCACGACCATCGTCGCCTTAGCATATATCTCTGTCATGTGCGTTATCTGAATGGCGCGCTCATCCTTATCTGATTGATTGATACATATCGCATCGATCCAAAGTGTTTCTGATTCCGTGGATCGACTTTCAGCCTCACACGTGTTTTGGCCAGATTCGTTGTTCGTTTCTTCACGAAGTCGTCGGTAGTTCTCGAAGAACATTAGTCGGTAGTTCTCGAGGAAGTGAAACAAGTTGATCGTCACAGGAAAGTCTTGGCCGTCCAGCTCAATGTTTGTAGTCTTGCCCGGATCTCCCCATTCATAGGACACGGCAACCCAGAACGACCTCTCCCTTTCTGCCTCAGCCTTCTCGATCGTTATTTTCATAAGCTCGCATCTCACACGCTGATCCGGTGAATCCAGGAAAAGTTTTACGAGTCTGATCTCGCCCTTGGCCAGTGGTTCGTACAGATTTGGGCCTCCGTGTGTGGTCATCTTCAAGGACGATTGTTGACTGTTCTGTTGTATGCTCGAGGAAGCCCAAAGAATGTGTATCGCAGTGTATGACTTGTGATCATCTGTTGTCGGAGGTTATCTTCTTTTTAGTGACAAGATCTGAAATGGCAGAGTTAAATACTTGTATGATCAAACTTCCACTGAACTCGAGGTCACATAGGAAGATTCTGTCTGTGCTACGCGCCACACTTTGTGTAACCTCATCAGCGAGCATTGCCCTCTCTCGAGTTCCCCTGCACAAGGTCTTCGATAGGGCGTGTCCTACCTACACTGAAGGTCCTTGCATGCGCCAACGGGCCCGCATAGAAAGGTCCGTTTGGTGAATCAACAAAGGTTGCCAAATGGACATTCTTCACCTAGTCATGCTGCGGCGCGGTGAAGTAAGGGGTGAAAGCATTCAATGTAGACGATAGTTCGAGAAGCCACTATCGGGCAAGTCTGAGGTCAGGGTTGCGCGACATTTTGGATCTGACCAGCGGAATATTTGGGTCGGTGAAATACGAATGGCAGGTCAAGAGAACTTTATGGCACACTATAAGTGCAGAAGAACTTAAGTGCCAACCCGGAAAAAAAGACTCAATGAGACAAAAACCATTGGAGCCCCTCGCGGGACACCGGCATAAAATCCTCAAGTGAGGATTTTTTGTAGTCTGCAAATGTGTTTGTTACAGGTCACACCCCCATTTAAGTCTCTCTACCATTTTCCTTGCTGTCAAGTGAGAGAGGGTAGATACTGGAAGACTAGGGGTGGTATTAAGACGAGCCAAACTACAACCACTAGAGATTCCGTCAGGAATTCTTGGTGAAAGTTCGGCGGACTGAATTCATATTGTTGTGTTGTGTGTTGGTGGTGAGGTTGGTGAGAGGGAGCGCCATGATCATTTATGTATCTCAGTGCGGCGAGGGCAGTGAAGATGTGTACGTTGCTGAGCTGGGTGCCTTCGGTTCACTCCTTTTTGAAGGACAAGGCTGCACGTGCGTGACACTCAAAAGACCGAGGCTTGCAGTGCAAAGTGTCATCTGAAGATCACTATGGACCCCCGGCGCCTATGACATCAACTGACATCGATTGACATCAACCGATCTCCAGGCACTCAACTTTGTATTGTGGTACTTCAAACATGTGAGAACAGTCCTCGAAATGGTAACTTGAAGTCGAAAACCTGTTTTGGAACCCTTCGCCCAGAACAGCATCCTTCAGGAATATATACTTGTACCTTTTTCATCTGTCTACAACTTTTCTTAGCAAGGTTGTCCGTCAATCTAAACATACATAACTACCAACACAATTTAATTCAACCCCATTTTATACACGATTCACCATGTCTGAAGACGCCGGCTTTTTCAGAAAAACTTCTGAAGCGGTTGCCAATGCTGGAGCCTCAGTCGCTGGTGCCGTGAGTGGCTCGTTGTCCATGAGCGCTGGCGCAAGCCACAAGAAGTAAGCCTTCCCCTAACCATCAACCCTCCCCCCTGCGCCCGCTGGCCTTTGCTCTATCAGGACTACGAATCTTACATACGTGAATAGGACTACCACGACCAAGACCCGCGTCCCTGCCACCGAGCATCAGCAGATCCTCAGCAACGGCGGTGCCGGCCAACCAGCTCAAGGCCGCATCGCTGATGCCAGTGGAGGTGTGCCGCAGAAGAGAATCACACAGCAAGAGGCAGATACTCTATACTCCGAACGCATGGAAGACGAGTATGCGAAGAGAGAAGGCGGTGCTTGAGCATGAAGCATGATTGATTACAAACAACTTTGTACCAACATTAGCGAGAATACGATGGGCGAGGCTGGAAAGTCAGACTTCAGCAGCATGGTGTCTAGGGACTGAGAGCAGGATGCTTGTGCCCATATTTAAAGGAAGACCAAAACTTAGCTCTACGAGACTCATTAAATGGGGATGGCCATCTCTGAATCACGAAAGAATTAGTTTGAATACTGAGAGCGTTCGTGTCAATGTCTGACCTCGCTGAGTCGTGGGGAAATGCTATGACGTCATTTTCAATTTTCAAAGATCTCAAAGATGCTCTGCAATTTTAGCGCGGACGAAGAGCCTTGCACAGCACGTGGACATTGCCTACCTAGCTCGCTAGGTGTGTAGTGCCTCACGTCGTTGCACAGATATCGAAGACCAGGAATCGTCTTAAAATATCAGGTCATATGTTTTCAACCTCCCTGGGTGCCCGGCCTGTGGGTCATTGCGAGGAGCTTTCATGAACTGCTGTCGAAGTTCGTCGTCTCGAAGAACAAGTTGGCGAAGCAAGACCACGAATGGACAATTGACCTTCGCACTGATACCGAGTCTGGCTTCTTCAAGGTCATGATAAATGTACTGTCGTCGGATCGGTGCCTGACTCTCACGAGACATGGTTCTTGTTCAGGTTTTACCCAACAGCACGGGTATTAAAATTACGTGAAAAGCCGTCATAGTCAGGAGAAGCTCAAAAGTCTTCGCGGTCCGGGGGTCCTGATCTCAGCATAAAAGCTTCTTCTGGCAGATCAGTTCTCTCATATGCTTGGCCCTGCATCATACCGTGCAGGTGGCTGGAACCGAGTAGCATGTAAGTATTACCATTCCCCTCTACCGGCCGCAGCACAAACGGCAGGGGAAACCCAGTGAATACGGCAACGACATCGCCGGGGCTGCTTGAATCCGGGACCATGCACGGTCGATGATCCTCGGTGATGGCGAGTGTCCGGCCCTTAGCACAGACCCAGTGACAGTATTTTGCAGCTTTGTTCTTGTTCCTCCTTGGAGCCCTTCGATCAGCTGCTGAAGACTTCGCCAGCTCTGGGCTGGTGCAGAAGTGATATTCTTCCCAATTGGGAGTTTCCTTCTGGCCCACGTTCCAAATTGCCTCGCAGTTGAGTTCGAATTCGTCGAACCCATCTAGACCCAGTGGAGTGCGTATCATCCAGTCATGAACTCGTTGTGTATAATATAACATGTCCCATTTCCCCCATTCTAGTGATTCTGGCTCGTGTGACTCACCAGTCGACCCGGGCCATTGTTTCTGCAGCTCCTTGGGTTTCGAGACGGGGCACAATTGAGAAATTTTTGCGAGACGCTTTACGCGGACAGATATCGTCGCGACAGACCCTGCATGGGAATCTTGGGGAATCGTGATAGTAGGTGTATCATCCGTCCCTGCTCGGAAAAAGTGCCCTTTGGATTGGACATTCGTTGGTAATGTCCAATCACTCAATTTGTCGTCCACACGTCGTTGCGCTCGATCAGAAAGCAAGAGACGCCAGCCGTCGCTAACCCCAACTGAGCAAAGCGATCTGTTGGTAATTATATACACACCGTGACCTTGGCAAATGAGATGAGTAGCGACACTTTCTGTCAATCGAGAGAGTGGTTCTTTGTAGTCGACTCGAAGAGCTGGTCTGTGCTTCTCCGAACAAAAGTCCCATCACTGCGTATACACAGTCTCGTGAATCGGTGACGTTAAAGTATCTTGTTCCACGCAGAAGCTGGATGAGAAAGTCTTCTCTGCGAGTGGAGGTGTTCTCTTCGTGATGCTCCTGTCGAGTTCTGGTGAAGTGAGCTGCGAAATTTAAAGAATAGCTTAGTGTCCATATCTGTTTGGCTGCCTGGTTATGTGCGACAAGTGGGATGTGGATGCCTCTCTCTGAAGACCACCGAGGAAATCTTATCTTGAGCACATCTGCACCTTTTGAACCAGCGGCCCATCTGTTTCTCGATCGAGTCAACTCGTCGACATACCTCTTGATCCATTCAATGCCAGTCTCCACCACGTAGGAAGGTTGTAGACCAATTGTAGTCATGAAATACACTTTCTGTGGCAAAGCGTGCTCCTGCAAGACCCACAAGCGGCTGAACCACGGCTTCTTCAACAGTTGCTCGAGTTGCGGACCGAATGGACCATGTAGTGCCGGTAGCGAGTACTTCCTCAGTGCACGAGGCACTCCAAAACTAGAATGCGGCTCTTGTTCGTGGATTTCAGTCATTGCCGAATCCCAGTCGCTGGTCTCAACGTAGGCATAAGCCTCTAAGCCGGACAAGGCCTTGAGGTCTGTTGGAGATAGATCGCCCAGGTGGACAATGACACTCTCCGCGCATGGGAAAATTTTGTGCATCATACTAACTTGTGATGCTCTCTCCGTCAGTGCGGACTGTGATTGATTGATGCAAAGTGCATCCACCCACAAGAAGACGACGTCGTGTTCACGTCTCAGAGATAATATGGCGTTGAAGAGCGTTTCAGTGATAGATATTAACTTCATCCTTGGCTGGCACATGATGAGCCGCGAAGGACTCTGGCCCTCCCAGGCATATGACAGTGCCACATATTTTTGACGATAAGGATCGTTAAGATTCACATCGTAGAAGGCGATAGACACAGGCTCGTCTCGATCGACCTCGGGCTGAATCCCTACCACCCGCGTCCAGTCTGGTCCAGGAGGAAGAGCGGGATATTGGTGGTAGTCAGACTCGGATGGTAGGGTCCCTCGTTCGCAGTCATTGACTGTGTCAGGGGTATGCGCAGTTCCAGACATGTGAGTGGCGATGCAAGAGTGACACCTGCTATAGTAGCATCCATGTTTCGTCTGGGTCGGAGTGCGTACCTTCACTCTTGCTTTAAGATGGTGATTCAGCTGCTAGCTTTGGGTGGTGCTTGGCATACTGGTATACATGGATCAGTCTCGACTCCTCAGGCGATACTTCCTATCAAACCCGAGACTTTAGCAAGGATCCAGAGTAGTCTGTTGGCACTACAGCCGCTGCATCAGGATTCAACCGTTCCGGTCCATGTAATCAAAATTTCAGCGCTTCATCAATTCGCTTTCTCGAGGCGATGTGAGTTACTAGGTTTGACATCCTTATGTTTTAGGGTAATACAGCTCTACTCGCTTTCGGCTTGTGAACCTGCCGAAAGAAAAAAGGTGCAACCAAGGTCTGCTTCTGGACCGAGACGGCGGTTGATGACATGATTTTGATTCGAAATGTAAATGCGAGATAGGCCCGATGAAATAGGACTGAAGCTCCATCTATCATCCACGACAGGTTTTGCTAGAAAGAACGAGCTGTTTTTCACGGAGACTGAAATGTGCAAGGCAAGCATCAGGACTTGGGTCAGAAACTTAGCGATATATTTTATCACCCAGCTCGGACTGACAGGGGTGGATCCCCGGTAACTTCCATCAAAGATCCCCGGAGATCTAATAGCTTTCGCGACTTCGTACTCATTCACAATTTACTTGACTTTTCAGATTTGATTTCTCTTGTATCTACACGCTGCGACGCCGTTCTGTGTTACAATATGGCCCCAGGCGTTGCGAAAGCTCTAGAGCTGATAGATGCAGCTCATAGAGAAGACCCGAACAAAATCGAAGTACATGGCGAGATCATACCTTACGAGCTCCATTACGCAGAAGCAATGACAAAATTCCTCAATCTACATACCCCTAATCCGAATCCTCTCCTTGTGACAGCTGCTCGAGCACAGCATTTTCGACGCTGGGAAATTCCGCGAGATAACTATCCACGGACCAAGGCCGGCTATTTTGCCTGGCGCACCTTTCTAAAAAGCCGGCAGGCTGAACAGGTCAAAGAGATATGCTTAAAGTGCTCATACAGTGATGATGAAGCCAGCAAGGTTGCAGCCCTCATTGCAAAAGAAGACCTCAAGAAAGGAGAAGGTAAGGGCGATGCCGATGCGCAGATCATTGAAGACGTGGCTTGTTTGGTTTTCCTCGATGACCAGTTTGACACATTTGAAAAGGAGCACGATGAGGATAAGATCATTTCCATACTGCAGAAAACATGGGTCAAGATGGGAAAGAGAGGGCAAGAGTTGGCATTAGGGATGGATCTCAGTCCAAGAGCAGCGGAGATGATTGGGAAAGCGTTGAAAGGGAGTGAAGCATGAAGCATGAAGCGTGAGATTGCGTGCGACCGCGGATTGGGATACAATGTGATTTCCTGTCCGCTTCCGTAAGAGTGCAAACAATAGGTCGCAAGCCGTAGCGATTACACTGCTCGACTCTTCCTATTACACAACATACGACGTATACGGGACAAGGCGAGTCTTTCAAGTTCGCTTCGTCCCACATCACGGAGGGAGAAAATCGCGGACAAAGCGGGATTCCCACCACGACACATCAACCCCGCAAAACATCGTCTTTTTATCAACTGCTAGGCAACGCCCTCTGCGCTGACCGAATACTTCATCTCTCTCTTGCATACAAGGATTCTTTGAAACAATCATGTCGCCGCACGCCAAAATCGATTGTCATTCACACTATCTGCCAGCGCGAGTAAACCCTTTCACCGTCCTGGTCTATACTGACAATAGTCCAGCGAGTATCGCAAGGCACTTGCAGAGAATGGCCATACAAATCCCGATGGCATGCCAGCGATACCAGTAAGTTATTCTCACACAGTCACCACTGAATTACTGACATGCAACAGGAATGGAGCGAAGAGAGCCATCTCGAGATGATGAAATCCATGAACGTAACAAAGTCAATTCTAAGCGTCAGTACACCTGGCGTCCATCTCAAAGCTGGAGACCATGCACTTGCTCGCAAAATCGCTAGACAAGTCAACGAAGTTGCTGGTGACCTGAAGAAACGCAGACCCGATCAATTCGGTTTCTTCGCCTCTTTACCACTAGCAGATATCGAGGGCTGCAAGCAAGAAATTCCTTACGCCCTGGACGAGCTCAACGCTGATGGGTTTGTGGTCATGACCAATTTCCATGGCACGTATCTTGGTCATAAAGACTATGATGGTCTCTTCGACGAGCTCAATCGGCGAAAAGCAATCGTCTTCATTCATCCTACGACTCCATGCCTAGCTTCTGGGACTGCCGCCACGCCATTACCACAATACCCAAGGCCTATGTTCGAATTTTTATTCGATACTGCTCGCGCTGTCATCAATTTGTTTACATCTGGGACTGTGAGCCGGTGCCCGGATATCACTTTCATTATACCGCATGTTGGGGGCGCCTTCCCGCCACTTATCAACCGCTTTGCGAGTGTAGTGCCGATCATGAAGCTGGGCGGTGTCCCGGACGAAATCTCACCAGCATGGGTCAAGAACAAGCTGAACACGCAGTTTTATTTTGATACAGCAGGTTGGGCGTTTCCAGAGCAGATCAAGGGGCTGTTGGAGTACGTCACGGTGGACAGGGTACTTTACGGGAGTGATTTTCCCTACACGCCGCTATTCGCTGCTCAGGCGCTGTCTAAGGAGCATGATGATCACCTGCCGACGGTATTGCCCAACAAGGAGGACCAGGACAAGCTCTGTAGCAAGAATGCTGTCAAGCTCTTCGTTCGAAGATCGCAGCTATGAAGTTTAAGATCTGGTCAAGATGGTCACGAAGTAGATACTATGGCTGAAAGAAGAGACTATCATTAGTCGAGCTACAGTACGTATCGACTTGAATGCTCAGGTGGTGCGCCGTGCTCGGTTACATCCACGTTGTCACGTGACAATTGACATGAGTCTGGTCACATGATCTGCGCAGAATGAGAAGGCCACGCCTGCTCAGATAGCCGCCTGCATTAAAACTCATCGATCCATGTGCCTTTGAGCTTTAAATACGTGCCATGGAGGCTGACGAAGTGATATGTGCATCGAAATAGAAACCCCAAGCTCCTTGAAGGCACAGTTGGGCTGGTAGTAGGGGCCGAGGGCCAATGTCGGAGTCCTGTTTAACTGGAACAGGCGTGGGATAGCACTAAAGCCTAAGCGCGAAAGCCAGATCCAGTTAAAGGCCATGCCCGTTTCCTGGCACACGCCGGGCGGCCGCTAGGCGCCTGTAAGCAACAAGAACGGAGCCTCCGATTGAGGAATCGGTCCTTCAAGTTGCGGCTGCCATGGAAATCGAGCCGACAGTCCAACTTTCAAGTTCATCTTTGTTCGTCTACCAACCTCTAATGTTAATCTCATCGTCGCTCAATTTGTACTTCCAGTTCGCCGCTCAAATCCCTCTAAAGAGCCTCTCGCCCTGAGAGTTACCCTGCAACATCTCCAATTTTGTCAACAACAGTCCGAGTTGTTGCGCAGTCCCAACACCTGCCTCGTCGCGCTTGGCTTCAATTTACTGATCACATACGCTTGATATTGGCTGGTTAATTATTTGCTGCGCAGCCGCGCACCCAATCACCACCTTGTCACCCCCAGCTTTTCCTTTGAAAGACTCGCCCATCACGGCGTTGTCGAGGTTCAATAACGCTATTCACGATTACGACCAAGAAGACAAGATTTATCTTGCTCCGCCGCCTCATTCTCCCAGATCGGAAGCATCAGCCTCGAGTCCTCCGTCTCCGCGACCCCCTCCCTTCTCCTCTCTCTACTTTCCTACCGACGCCGAACTTGATCGTCTCAGAGCCACTGTCACCGAAACTGGTAGCGACAGCCTCTTAGCTACTGCTCCGGCACCCTCCTTCGAGGAGGCTCTCGCCGAAGAGGAAGCCGAGTCACAGGCTGAGCGCGAAACAAAGGCTGCTCTTCCACAAGATACCAAAGGTCAATCGTCTTCGGGCAAAGGCCTTGACGACGGAGAGCCGCCACCGCCCTACACTGAAGGCTCAAGTCCTCTAGATTCATTCACATACGTCATGGCGGCAGCAGGAGGCGCGGCCAGTATCATTACACAGGTCCAACAGACAGGCCCGCCTATCAACACTCTAGGAGGTAAGCCTGAAAGGGTCCAAATGTAAGAATGAAGAACACTGACACGGCCATGCAGCGGGAGAAGCGGCTGCTGATGAACACATCACTTTGGATCTGAGGTCAGTTTGCCCAAGCTAAGCTAGCAAATCAAACAGCAAGCTGACTGCGCGCAAACAGAGGGACACATTTCACGCTTTCGCGCGACGAGCTGTTAACTCTTCCCGAATTTGTGCTACTATCGCTGTTTCCCAATGGTCTCCTCCCAGACGGCCTCACGAGCTCGTTTCATGAAGGCGACGTCTACCCCGTCGACGTATGTTCCGCTCACAACCCCCACCCCATTACTGTTTTGAGCAATCCTTGTATTCATATTGGAGACATAACTTATACTTCGCAGTATGACCCTGCTTCCCTTCAATATATGTTAAATTTCTTCCGAGATGTTGCCCAATCCATCCCGTCGACATCTCCTTCCCCGACCACTCCTCCAGAGCATGATCCCATCTCAATAGAGCCTTTACAAGGTTCCACCAAGGATATGCTCCAAGACCGCGCTGGGATCATCGTTCTGAGGGAAGACCTTGATTTCTATGTCATTCCTCCCCGACCAGACATTGAGCAACCCGAAATGACCGAAGTTAAGCGAGCCGCTGGCAAGTCTCTGCTCAAACAAGATGGCATCTTTTCGGGCCTTAAGCGGAGCGAGGAAGCTGGCACTACCGAGCAACATTTGATTGAGATGCTGACTGCCGGGTATGTTTTATGACACTCGCCAGAGACTGCATTCGACTAATATAGCTAGTGGGTTCAATCATGACGATTCATGGGGTCATCGTGCAGGAGAACCAAATAAGGCAGTCATCTGCAGCTTAGCCCTTGCCAGGCTACGAACCGACATTAAGGGTGATATTGCGGGGAGCAATGTCGTCGGCATGGCGCAGAAATTGCTACTCTTCTGGCGCAAACCCGCGCGGAGATGCTGGTGGGAGGGCGTCGAATTGACCGACGTGGATGGTGTCGAAGGCAAATTGAAAGTTTGGATTAGAAGGGTCTGGACACTCGAGATGGTAAGTTCATTCCTGCCTAGATATGAACCGGTGTGATGCTTACGGTGGTGGCAGAGCGTGATCGGCCTTCGGTGACGGCTCTTTTCGTTAACATGTTGAATTCGACTTGCGAACTTTGTTGCTTTGAGCGGGCTTACCAAAAATTCATCACGCATTACTAGTATGCTGGTAAACAAGTCTGGAAAGGAGTATGGGGAAACTGTGGATAAGAGAATTACGCTGTCTTCTCAGAGAGACTCGGACGATAACAGTGTCAAGAACTTGTACAAAGATTCTGTGGCAAGAAGGACTTTATTGCAACTTCTTTTGTGATGCAACGACTTTGATTCATGTCGAGGGGTCAGTCAGGAGGCTTGTTAGGCTCATCTCATCAGCCAGCGCCAGTTCTTACTTTCGCAATATTGTGATGGTCAAGGATCATTTGGCCTCTCGATCTTTGAAACTTGGAGATGAAAACGAGACAGGATGGGACGGGTACACAATAGGTTTATTACTAGGCAGACAGGCACGCAAGCAAATATGAGTTGAGCAGATGCCCTTGAACCTGAGTGACATAAAAATGTGCTCCCAAGCACTTTTACCAAATGAGACTGTAGCAGTCTACGTTCGTGTGGAATAGTTCGGATTGCCACCCAGGCCACAAGAAGTTACAATTACCATGCTAGCAGAATGCCTTCTCAATTCACTTTTTCTTCTTTCCAGGATGACCTGTTTACAACTCCCTGCCTCCCGACATCTCATCCAACTTCAAGCTCCTGCGGATGAAAATCTCCACATCACTCACCTTAATCTTGCGTTTTTGATCGTACACATATATATCCTGGTTATCACCCGTGTGAAGAGCGACCGCAGGAAGCTTTGCAGCATCTACACCGAGCGGCTCCAGCAGGAACAGTAGCTTTCCCGTGTCGACCGTGACGAAGTTGAGCCGGTGCTTGTACTTCAGCGCCGGCGACCACAGCAGCGTCGCGAGCGAAGTGCGCTCGCTTTGCGTCGAGCCGAGCAGGAACACTAGCGGCGTGTTGGACTGCGTGAGCTGGACGTACGCATTGTAGTCCAGTCGGCTGACCAGAGGGCTAGCGGTCTTCTTCGCGAACGAGAGGATCGCTCCGACTTCATATTTGCCATCGTACAACGGTATGGCTTCGTTGAGAGCGTTGAGGACTGTGAGGAAGGGTGGTTGTAGCTGTGCGCCCACTTCACCTGTGAAGCTCATATCGGAGGTGCGTAGCACGAAGAAGTCTTTGCCATGTAGGGAATCCGCGACTTGGGATATCACTGTGTCAGAAGAGAGTTGTGATTGTGGTTTCAATTCCGCGAACAAGAGTAGTGGGAGATCGAGTGCTTTCAGGGTGTCGAAGGTTTTCTTTTCCGCTTGAGCTCCCGGTGGTACTGTCGTCTTGAGGACTTCGGTGAGAATACTATCCCAGAATACTTGAATCAATACTATTTTTTCGCGTGCTGCAAGCCCCCAAGACATCGGACTTACGAAGAAGCCCGGAATTTCCCTCGATATCGAGCTTGGGTCTGCGTGCCGTGGAAGAATCGAATGGTCAGATAAGAAATCACTCCGTATGAGGAGGAGCAAGTATCGTCGGAACCATCATCTTCAGCCTCATCCTCTCTTGTTTCCTCCTCGCAGTTGATCAGAAGTATCTGAGTCGATGGCCATGGTCGGAGCGCTTCGTGAACGGCATTCACCTCGGGAAGCAGAGTCTTGCACTGGTCACTGGCGAGAGGAACATTCAAATTAACCTGAGAACATATGAATAGCAATGCACTGGTAGTAGAACGTACTACCAAGGAAGACAAAAGACAGCGACGACAAGGCTGGTGGGACAAGTCTTATTGACCGAAATAGTACTGAAATTACTAGACCAGCAAAGATATCTCGTCCCTTAAGGGACGAGGCAGTTGCCAAGAAAGTCCCCAGTCTCCTGTAATGGTTGGCAGCCTCATCAGCCAAGCAGAGGACGAGACCAGAAGTCTGAAACTCGTATCGAACGGCTGGGAGGGAAAAAACCCTTATCATCTTCCTTCTCGACAGACGAGCATCCAGGGAGCAATTGATACCAATATTCGCTCCATCTTAGATCTTGACCTCGTCCGTCTGTACCTCCTGCAGATCGCTCAAGGAAACCCCCTTCTCTGCATAGTCTAACATACGTTGTCTCCTGGCATCTACCTCTGCATTTCGTGGCACTCTTCGCATGTCCTCATTCTTCTCTGCCAAGCGGATCACCGTAGCAGCAAAAGTTCTTGCCTTTCCTCTTATCTCCTTTCCTCCTCCTTTGCTGCTCTGATTTTAAAGAATGAACTTCCATCATAGCAACCACGAAAATCTTGCTTCCACACCCTCCCGCGGTCCTGAATAAGAAGCCATGTCGTCAACATCTCCATGAAACTGTACAAGCCGCCGCCCCAATCTCCAGGATCGCGATTCCGGTTCCACAGCCTGAAGAACTCTGGGGTGCTAAGGTACCCTCTTCCACTGGTGTCAAGCTCGTCGAACATTCCATTGAATCTATCTTCACGGATGTTTCCGAGGCTGTCATAGACCCCGGAATGGCTGGTATGCATTGCCTGGCAGATGTTGCCAACGCAGATTCCGAACTTCGGGTCACGTTTGCGAGAGTGAGGGTAGCCTGGCTGGGTCACATAGGAGAAGAGCAAAGGAATGAGGAGGCTGAGGAGGGAGTAGGGCACTGAGTATCCCAGCTCGCGGAAGCCCCGCCACATATCAGACATGTGGATGACACCATCGTTGTCGCGATCCCAGAACATGATGTGCTTTTGCAGGTCCGTTGGCTCACCATGAGGCTTATCCCTGTCCGTGACTTCGTTCACTTGTCCCGTGGCCACAGAAGGGCAGGAAAGGAGGGGATGGCGGTCCATGGTAAAATTGTTCGTGTTACGGGATGATAGAAGCAACGGGTTATGCAGGTGTCACAAAAGACATATGTGAGGGAACATGGAAGCCAGGGCCAGCTGCATAGGGATGACGTTTCTCGTAAATGTATCAGTTCAACTATACTAGCTATTCGTACACATATCCAATGAGGACAATGCGGCTGACTTGAAAATTGATAACATATTCAGTCGGTCTAAATAACAGTACACGGAGTGTGCTCCCGAAAAGCTGCGCACACCGTACAGCTCGTACAATTTTGCAAAAATTTAGTTGCGGTCCGTCTCCCGGATTCTTTCAATAGACTACTTGAATTACATAAAAGGATATTCCAGAAAAGCAAGAACAATCGAACCGAACGCATGAGAAACCTTCTCCTCACCGGCACCCGGCCCGGTGAGCCTCCTCCTTTCATAAAGAAATACACCAATGTGAGGCGGTTTGAGGTATTTGGATCGTAGAAAGAGTCCCATCCCATCACCAAGCAACAGGTTTACATCCTAACACATCTTTAAGTCTGCTATAGTGCAGACCGGTGACTCTCAAGAAACCTCCTCAGTGGCTCCCTCCAACGTCTCTTGGGACGACTCAAAATGGCCCCACAGACTTCAATACCTGAGGCTGCCAATGTCCTCGGCACCATTGGGACATTTTGCTGGTGCATTCAGCTCCTCCCCCAGATCTACCGCAGCCACCGCACAAAGTCGACCGAAGGATTGCCCTCTACGATGATGTTTCTCTGGTCGGCCTGTGGTGTGCCGTTCGGGGCATATGCGATTGTCCAGAATTTCAATGTACCGCTCCAGGTCCAACCACAGTGTTTCTGTTTGTTGTGTCTCGTTAGTTGGGGGCAGTGTAAGGTCTATTCAAGGTAAAAGTCCGCCCACATCACGCACAGGGGATGAAGTGGGACGTGGCAGAGATGGCAAACTGGGATGACTTCAGAAGAATGAAATCTCAATGTTACTGCCGTGATTCTGGTCTTCTACCTCCTCTCACCTTCCTCCCGCAGACGACATGTACAAATCCTCTTGGCTGATGCTCAAAACCATACAAAAGCAGTGCATGGAGAGTGAGAAACGTGATTATGACGTGTGCAACTCTCCTCCTGCTATTCGCAGGCCTTGAAATCTCCCTTGTTTACGCTCTCCGCCACGCTTATTACGTCAAGCAATTGTCGTGGCCCTTGACACTGATCGGTGCCGTCGCCTTCGTGCTCCTTATCTCGGGCTACATCCCAATTCCTTTTGAATTGATCAAACGAAGAGGTCGTGTCGTGGGGATCGACTTTATGTTCTTGACCATCGACTGGTTTGGAGCATTTTTCTCGCTTATGGCGCTAGGTGAGCACAGGTCGAAGTTCTGGCTTATGTCATGACAGAGAACCGTAGTGATTGTTGACACAGGGCATGGTCGGAGAAGTTGCGCAGGGTACCTTCGATTCTTTGTTTGGGACACTGTATGCTCTTTGGCAAGTAAAGTCTTTGCCTCTGGGCATCAGAAATCTCAAGTTCTTACAGAGAACTAGACTGACCAAGAACTCTCGGTCGATGTAGTGCTTTCATTGAGATGATGATGTTCCTTTCGCACGGCGTGTGGCTGATCCGGACCCGCAAAATCCGCGCGAGGGCGAAAGAAGCAGATATCGACTTCGATGCGTATCCTGAAGCGGTAGAATGGCAGAAAAATGGGCTCAACTTCTGCATCAAATGTGGCATTTCCCGGCATGAATCGTCTAGAATTCGTCCTTCGAGTCCAATGACCACGCAACAATCTGTGGTCTAGAGCAGATTGCTCAAATGTTTCATGATCTGACACGGAGCAGTGGAATCACGGCGTCCAAGGCTGTCAATGCCAAGCTGCGGAGGCGTGTATTTCGACGCAACTCTCATTAAGCAAGCGCAGAGAAAGGAAGCCGGGTGCCATCTCTACACTGGGCGTACTCGGTGGCAGCAATGCAATCACGCCACAAGCCTTACGGGATCATATCCGCGGGAGCCACAAAGACCATTTTGGTGTCGTCGACGATGGGTGCCGCTTAGGTGTTGGGGTCTTGAATGCTCGAGACACAGCAAATGTTGTCAAGAGGGCCGCCTGTTGCGGCAGCGATGTTCTTCTATGGAACGTTGATTTTGCTGCTGATCACTGTGATCGTTGTCTGAAATATTATGCAGGTTCGAGGAGCCTCAAGATCACGTGTTTTCTAGCTACCAGGAGGCTCTCCAAAGACTCTCGGCCAACTTCAAGCTCTTCCTTTAGACCTACACACCACTTCCTCAACCTGTATCTACGCTGAACCGCAAACTAGCCTAAGCGCCGGATAGTCAAGATTCAGAGATGATTTGGTGGCCGATATCTTCTGTCTGTAGAATCTCTGTAAGTGAAGAGGCAAAAGGCTAGGTCCCCACCGGAGCTGTTGGTCAGTGTACGGAGCCCTTTCTTCCCTCAGCACATTCGATCTGCATAGTAACTTCTATCAGATGGCACTTCGAGAGAGGGCGCAGATCGCGGAGGACGATGGATCTTGCTGATGCAGAAAAGAGAGCGCACAAACATGGGTAAGTCGCACGGCCCGGCCTTCGCGGAGGAACGGCCTTTCACGCCTCGGTCAATTATTTGACGGCATCTCGTCGGGACTGCAACCCATAGGTCAACTTTGGGTGCCTTGTTGGACATCCACTTCATTGCTGCCAAACCTTGGTCACGGTGAACGAGCGATGTTAAAATCATTTAATTGCTAAAATACACTCATGGATAGCTGTCGCCAGACTGCAGCTTGACGAATTAATACTACGATCGCGAGACAAATATTATACTGCTGCCTACGACTCAAATGAGGCCTCCACTCTTCGTCGCACAGCTTCCTACCAAGAGCGATGGCAGGAGAAATGTTCAAAGGGTTCTCATTGCGAACCGGGGCGAGATAGCGTGCCGGATCATCACGACGTGCCGCAAGCTTGATCTCATTTCAATTGCCGTCTATGTGGAAGAGGACTCGAGTTCGCGCCATGTCACGGAGGCAGATGAGGCCGTGAACTTGGGTAGCATCAACCAAGAGGGTGGTAATCCATTCCTGAACATTCAACTCCTTGTCGACATTGCTCAATCGAGACGCGTTGATGCCATACATCCTGGCTATGGCTATCTCAGCGAAAACGAATCATTTGCGGATGCTGTCCGTCAGGCAGGCGTGATATTCATTGGACCCAGTTCCCAGGCAATGTCAACTCTAGGGGACAAGCGGAACTCGAAGGACTTTTTGAGAAAGCATGCACCGAGTGTTCCGCTCATCCCCGGGTTCACAGGATCGAGTCAGGAGGTTGAAGAATTGGAAGTCGCGGCGGAAAAAGTGGGCTTTCCAGTCATGCTGAAAGCTTCCGCCGGAGGGGGAGGACGTGGCATGCGAATTGTTCGCGAACGCTCTCAGCTGGCCGGTGAGCTAATGCGCGCCCAATCTGAAGCGAAGCGCTCGTTTGGTTCCAGTGACTGCATCCTTGAAAAGTACATCGAGGCGGCGAAACACATCGAAGTACAGATTCTCGGAGACAGTCATGGCACAGTGCTTTCGCTGTGGGAAAGAGAGTGTTCTGTGCAACGACGGCATCAGAAGGTGAGCCATATTTGAGAGCTGCATCCTCCTACCTGTTCCACACATTGGCTGCGTTATTCCCTGCTTTAATGAACTTACATTTGCAAATTCCACTTTTGACACATGATCAGATCATCGAAGAGACACCATCGCCATTTTTGACGCCCGAGCAAAGACGGAAGATGTGTGCAGCCGCTGTCCAAATCGGCCAACTCATCGGCTACGAAGGTGCCGGTACTGTTGAATTCGTCGTCGATGCGAGAGATGGTAGCTTCTACTTCCTTGAAGTCAACACTCGACTACAAGTTGAGCACCCCATCACAGAGGAGGTCACGGGACTCGATATCGTATCGCTGCAATTGTTCGTGGCAGCGGGAGGATCTCTCGCAAGTCTTGCCAATTTGCAACAAATCCCGCAACACGGCCACGCCATTGAATGTCGCTTATGTGCCGAGGATCCTGGAAACGACTTCATGCCGCAGAATGGCTTCATTCCGTTGTGGCGAGAAGCGGATTTCCTTACGAAATCACCATTCGGATCACGGGATGTGCGATACGAAACGAGTGTGCAGACAGGGTCGACTGTGTCAATTCACTTCGACTCCATGATCGCAAAAATTGTGGTTTGGGCACCAACAAGAGAAACCGCCATCACAAAGATGATTAAAGTCTTGTCTAACACGGTCTGTGCGGGAGTGAAGACGAACCAGCTCTTTCTTCAAGCTTGTCTGGCACACCAAAGCTTTCATGATCCAACATACACAACATCTCTCATTCCGACACATTTGAACAGTTTGCTGAGATACCAGCCTTCCGAAGCGCCAGAGGATATGATCTCCATACTCTCGCTTGTACCCGGCTTGCTTATCAGAGACCGAGCTAGTCATCAGAAATTAGCCAAGCCGTTCCGGTACGTGCGTCAAGATTTCAGGAACCAGTGCTTCGACCTTGTCAATGTTGCGACTACAGTCGTTATACCTGCGACAGAGAAGTATAAGCCAATTTTGTCAGTCTGGAAAACGTCTTCTCATAGCCAGGCTGGGCCGATATCATACAGTGTAACAATGGCTGCAATCCCTGAAGTTGAAACCCCCGACTTGTCCGCATCCGACTCGTCAACATTACCGAGCGCGGCCGCTCGCACCCTCTCGAGCCACTATCACGCCATAAGCCGCATCCTTAGAGACGGTTCTCTCGAATCTGCCCAGCGATATACAGTACAACTGAAAGGATACCGACCACTACCACAAACATCCTCCTCCTCCAGCAATGTCGGACTACATTCTCGGTGGACAACAGCTTTCATCGCCATCTCTATCAACACATCCACAATCCATGCATATATAGCCACCAACGAAAACACCCAACCACCAACGACCCTATGCCACGCTCCCTCCCTCGGGACCTGCATTCCTTTCACCGCCTATCCTCTTTTGTCGTACATCACTTCTCTGAGGCCATGTCTCGCCCCATCCCCTGGCTCTTCGGGCAGCGCTAGCTCGAGAGTCACGAAGTCCCCCATGCCGTGTAAAATTTTGTCCGTCCTCAAATCATCTGGCGACGAGGTAGAGGCCGGGGATGTAGTTATGGTGATTGAGAGTATGAAAATGGAGACAAACGTTAGTGTAGCTTTCAAAGGCAAATTTAGGACGGAACGAAAGGAGGGAGAGGCGGTGGGAGATGGAGGGGTGCTTTGTTGGGTTGAGTAAGTTGGTAATAGTATCAGAGATTCAACTAGAGATAGAGGGAAGAGTTCGAAACAGATGCGTCAAAGCAAATTAGGATATTTCGCTAAGTAGAAAAATCCTCATGAACAAGTAGATGGTTTGATGATGTTCAGTTCTAGACCAGAATTCCGTATTTTCCTCGAATTGTTCATGCTGTTGACACATGCAGTCCTGTTCAAAGTATTGGGCTAACCATTTTCCAAGTTACATCCTCGCGAGGGCGCGATGGCCTACGCTACCCTCTATCTGCGGGATCCGCACGATCTCCAAGCACATTGCAAGCACTTCTCGAGAGTCACGAGGGTCGATAACACCATCATCAAGCACCACACCCGACGTGCGGTAGCAACTGCTGTCCTTCTCGACCTCATTTCGCAGCTGCTGCACTCTCTTTTTGGCCGCCTCAGGCTCGAGCAACACACCCTTGTTCCTGGCACTGTTCATCTCTACCTGCGCCATCACTCCTGACAACTGCTCCGGCCCCATCACACTGCATCGTCCCGTTGGCCATGTGAATAAGAAACGTGGCCGATACGCTCTGCCACACATAGCGTAGTTACCTGCTCCATACGAGGCTCCTAGGATCAAAGAAATGTGCGGCACTTTCGAACAGCTGACCGCAGATACAAACTGTGCCCCCTTCTTGATGATACCAGCATGTTCTGCTTTGGACCCAACCATGAAGCCTGTGACATTGTGGAGAAAGACGATGGGGACATTTTGTTGGTTGCACATGCGAATGAATTGAGTGCCTTTCGAAGCCTCGTCGGGGTTGATGATGGGTGTTTGGTTTGCGATAATGGCAAGCGGCATTCCTGGCTCATGTTAACTCACTGTCATGACATCGCACTTAGGGCGTTCTTACCCATGATATGTGCCCAACCGGTTAGCAAGTTAGGTCCATATTCTGGCTTAAATATGGCCAGGCGGGAATCATCCGTCAATCGGACCACCACTTCTTTCATATCGAAAGGTTTCCGGATGTCTGGGTTCACCAGCGAAAAGATATCCTCGATTGGATATCGTGGCGCCAGTGGGAGGCGCGTGGATGGTGCTAATAGGCTCTGTGTTTTCAAGGTACTGACCCATTCACGAGCCTTCTGGATCGCATCGAATTCGTCAATGGCAATCTGATCTGCCAGGCCAGTGAGACTTCCGTGTACTCTCGCTCCACCAAGCTCTTCCGCATCAATGCTTTCACCGGTCGCCATCTTGACGAGTGGAGGCCCTCCCAGAAATACCTGTGCTTGATTTTCAACAAAGATGGAGTAATCTGACAGTCCTGGGTGATATGCCCCACCCGCAGTTGACGACCCGAAGACGATTGCACAGGAGGCCTGTTGATTTTGGGTCCGCAAGGCCAGGTCACGGAAGATCTGGCCACCTTTGTGAAAAACCCGAAACTGCTGGGGCAAGAAAACTCCTGCTGATTGTACAAGTGCCACAAGGGGTAGGTCATTCTCGCAGGCGATCTCTGTCATCCGGTTTTGTTTTACCACCAACAACTCGTTCCAAGCGCCGCCACTCTGCGTCGCTATATGCGCAATTACAAGGCAGATCCGGCCGCTGATGCTTCCGATTCCCGCTAGTAAACTCGCGCAAGGGCTTGAATCTTCGAGACCAAAGCCCGCAAAAGAGCCCAGCTCAAGAAACGGCGACTCGGGATCTAGCAGCAGAGATATCCTGTCCCGTGCCAACAACTGCCCTCTGGATTCATGTCTATCCAAGGACTTTTTTGTGCCTTCGGATGCTGTCTTCTTCAAATTTTGGGCAAATTCTTGTAGCACAGGCTTCCAGGCTTCCCGATTTGACTTGTATGTAGGCTTGGTTAAATCAACCAGCGACTCGATGACTGGAAAGTCGGTACCCTGCAACATTTCGACAACACACCCTCAGGAAATAAAAAAGTAGCCTGCTAGATCAGAATAACCGTTCTATGGCCAGACGGTCCTGAATATGGTATTATAAATTCGTCCCTGGTTCCTTATCACGGCTAAATTGAGAAATTGGCTCGAGCACCGAGGCTACTCCGGAATCGTCCGTAAGCGCGGGCCCTGAGCCTATGTACTCCATCGCAAGACGGCCCGATGTTTCCTAACCTGTCTCCACCCTGAGTGTGTGCTTTCGCCGTGCTACTAAGCTCGCGGGAATGTAGAGATATCGCCTAAGTGTAGACTGAGAGTATGCCGCGAGAGCCAATAAATAATCATATGCGTACAGTTAGCCTGCTTCTAGGCCTACCACTGTCATTATCGCTAGATCCAGCCTTAAAATAAAGGCTGCCGAATAGACCGTGTTGAATTTACATTCCAGCAAAGAAATTAGAAGATTACTATGTCGCCAGCGAAGTCACTTGTTTCTGGCCCGAAGACACCCAAATTGTGGGAGCACACACTGGGTGAACTAATCCAGCAGCAGAAGACAAGATATGGCGACCATCCTGCAACAGAATTCTCATGGCAACAAAACCACATATATTCCTTCAAAGACCTCTCAGAACGAAGTGAACTGCTTGCGAAATCGATGTTGGCCCGGGGATTAAAGCATGGAGACAACGTCGCAATCATGGCGGGAAATTGTTATCAATATATCGAGGCGTTCCTAGGTTGTGCTCGCATAGGCTGCCCCTTTGTCGTATTGAATAACACGTATACGTCGAAAGAGTTAGTTTCTGCGCTGAAGTCGACCTGTAAGTTATGCACTATTTGAACTTCGTGAGCAAGACTAAAAATTGCTAATTCAAACTATTCCAGCATGCAAACTTCTTTTCATTGCTTCCAGAATCAAGTTGAAAGGTCTCTCAGGACATATTGGAGCTGTTACGAAGGAACTGGATTCTTTGCCGTGTATTTTGGTATCTTCCGATGGCACTACGCCGGTCAACGGCTCGACACTCAGCACATATTCGTCTTTCATTGCAGAGGGACAGAGTGTTACGGCAGCTGCGTTGAGGCAGGCAGAGAGCCTTGTCAAATGCAGCGATGTCCTGAATCTCCAGTTTACTTCTGGTGAGTCCCTTACCCTTGATCGGGAAGATGGTGTCAAGGTGTTGACAAGAGAAAGGGACCACGGGTGCACCGAAAGCAGCAATGCTCACTCACAGGTATTATTGGAGCCATTCCCACCCAATAGACTTTTAGAAGATCTAATAAATGGATATAGGAACCTTATCAACAACGGACGTTTTGTTGGTGATGCCATGGCTTTGACTCCCTCGGACATCGTCTGCTGTCCACCTCCCCTTTTCCACTGCTTCGGTCTTGTGATGGGGCTCCTCGCAGCATTCACGCACGGCAGCACTATCGTATTCCCCTGTGATCAATTTGATCCGGACGAAGTTCTCGATTCCCTGCACGAAAATAACTGTACCGTCCTTCTTGGGGTACCAACCATGTTCATCGCTGAGATGGAAGCGAACCAGGTCAAGAAGCTGAAGATCTCCTCCGTTAGAACGGCTTTGGCTGGAGGATCATCTGTTTCTCCGGCCCTGATGCAGCAACTGGAGAAGGAGATGGGTATCAAAACCTTGTTGATCGCGTACGGGATGACCGAGACGAGCCCTGTTTCGTTTCTCACTGCTTTGAACGACACCAAAGAAAGGCAGACAAAGACCGTAGGCAGGGTGTTACCTCATACGGTGGCCAAAGTCGTGGACCGGAAGGGGAATATAGTACCTCGAGGGGTTCCTGGTGAGCTTTGCGTCAGCGGGTACGCGCTACAGAAAGGCTACTATAATAACCCGGCGAAGACAAGAGAAGTGATGAAAAGGGATGAAACTGGCACGCTTTGGATGTTTTCCGGTGATGAAAGCGTCATTGATGAGCATGGTTATTGTTCGATCACAGGAAGAATCAAGGATATGATCATTCGAGGTAAGATTTGCACCAAAAGTTATCTGTGTGATCCTTGGTTATCAGATACAAGAGTTTCATCTCCTTCCGCTGTGATACCCAATCTGACAGATTTGCCGCACTTCTAGGGGGTGAAAATATCTTCCCTCACGAGATCGAAACCCGCCTCACCGAACACCCCTTGATCGCTGAGGCGGCTGTCATAGCGATTAAAGACGCCAAGTACGGCGAAGTCGTGGGCGCTTTTCTACGTGAACTCCCACAGGTGGCAGGCGTCGACGAAGATCCACACCTCAGAGCATACAAGCGGCCAGAGTGGAAGGCAATCAACCAGTGGGTGAGAATGGCGTTAGGGAGCCACAAGGCGCCCAAGTACATCTTCTGGATCGGCGACGAAGGAGTCATCAACGAGTTCCCGAAGACTGGGAGTGGCAAAATCAAGAAGCACGTGCTGAGAGATGTCGGGGAGAGGCTTGTCAGGGACGGGAAGGCCTGGCAACAGGAAGGAACAGCGTTGGCGGCAAAGGCAAGGCTGTAGAGTAACCTCAAGAGCTTTCTATGTACACATTGGAGGTCAAATAAGTTGATAGACGACATTGCTAGCTTTTCAGACGACATTGAGGCTTGTAAAGGGGAATCGCCTTTCTAATTTCCAAATTACCTTCCCCTCAAAAAGATGCAACATCCCAATGACCCTTCATGACTGTCTCCCAAGCTCCTTGAACTAGCTAAATATCTGGACAGCACTTCTTCTCCCACCTAAGGACACCAGTTCCAGCAGGAAGGCGGCAAAGACGGGAATTGGGGAGGACAGCCTTGCCCTGGTCCATTCCCCCCGGGAGCCTCGGCCAACATCGGGTTGCCCAAAGAGGAATGGACAACCACACTGGTAAACCGCCCCATTTTTCTTGTGAGGCCGGCCCGCTGCCGGGTCCACATTTAATATCCTTGGGAGGCCCGGGAATCCGATGTGCTTGTGGACTCTACGCCCCGGGTATACCCCGCGGGACGCAAAAGGAACTCAAGGTTCAAGGCTCTCGAAGTCCTACGTTGCTCCGAGCCGGCTGGCCTGCGTCACACACAATGTTGTGCAATGCCCATCGCGGTTTTCTTGGGACACCGGAATGCCGAAGTGTATTTCCTTTTCCCCCAAACACCACGATAGGCTACTCCGTGTGTAGAAAGACAAATTTTTGGGCTGAGGCTTTGTCGAGGCTTTTGGTCCTCGAAGAAGTTGAAAGCCTTGCGACGAAAGGCGTGACGGACTCTGGAATGGCGCGCTTTTGGGGGTAATCTAGTCTCTGTTCACTGCCCGAGAGTCGGGTTCAATTGTCTCGCCCTTCTCTCATAGCTGTGACTCTTTCACTTCTGTCGGTGCTTCAGCGACCGACCATTTCGAGTTTTCAGAATATCGGGAGGGCCGAATATCGACTGTTTTAAAAAGGACTTAGCAGCGCCAACGTATCGCCTCTTCCGACCTTCGAGTCAGAATGATCAGCCGAAGCAGCACTAGCACCAGGGCAATGAGTCCCGCGCTCTCGAGGGCGGCAGAGGACGTCGGCGCCCCAGCCGTTCGCATCGTCGAAGTAGGCCCCCGCGATGGGCTGCAAAACATCAAAACCACGATACCTACCTCGACGAAACTAGAGTTAATCTCTCGGCTACGGCACACGGGGCTGAAGACCATTGAGATTACGTCGATTGTGTCGCCGCGTGCGGTACCGCAGTTGGCGGACTGTCAGCAGATACTCGCCAACGAGGGTATTCAGGAATTATTGCGAGATAACGAACTTCGAGCGCCCGTATTAATTCCTAATACGCGGGGACTGGAGATCGCCGTGAAGAACAAGGTTAAAGAAGTTGCGGTATTTGTGAGCGCTACAGAGGGATTCAGCAAGGCGAATATCAATGCGACTGTTGACGAAGGTCTAGCAAGAGCGAGAGCAGTCGCTGACGCAGCGATTAACGTTAACTTGACTGTCCGAGGCTATATCTCTTGCATCTTTTGCGATCCCTTCGACGGACCGACTCCGCACGCGGCTGTACTTAAAGGTGTTAGAGAGTTATTCGATATGGGATGTTATGAAGTTAGCCTAGGCGATACCTTAGGCGTCGGTACGGCTATCGATGTTCAGAATTTACTGAGATATCTCCGCGACAATGGAATAACTCTATCGCGACTTGCGGGTCATTTTCATGATACCTACGGACAAGCCGTTAATAATGCATGGCAGGCTTATCAATGCGGTCTACGTGTATTCGATAGCAGCGTCGGTGGGTTAGGCGGTTGTCCGTTTGCGCCTGGAGCTAAAGGTAACGTTGCCACTGAGGATTTAGTATATATGTTCGAGCAGGGAGGAATAGATACTGGAATTAACCTATCAAAGCTTGTCGATGTCGGAAATTGGATTTCAGCACGACTGAATAAGCCGAATGAAAGTCGTGCCGGTATGGCTCTAACTAGGAAGGAAGCTCTTGTGCGATCGAAAGCTATAGGTAATATCCAGTCAAAGGAGACGACTATCTCTAAACTGTCGTGGGTTCAGACGAGCGAGACGCAAAGCCTCAAGATATATCGGTCTGGAGTTAACCTGAAGGTGGTCCTGAATCAACCAAAGAAAGGAAATACCCTTACTACTCCTATGATCGACGCATTAACTCAAATATTTATTCGTGCGCAAGTCGACCGCTCGCTATCGCGAATAGCTATCATCGGAGAGGGAAAATACTTCTGCGCGGGTATGAATCTCGGAAAGGGTACCTCACCGGTTAGTCAAACGAAAAAAGAAATTAGCGACGCACAATACGCACGGTTAACACGCCTCTTCGAAGCGATTGACAACGTGCCTCAAGTTACGATTGCTTGCATCAACGGGCCGGCTTTTGGTGGTGGTGTTGGGCTAGCGTTCGCTTGTGATATCAGACTGGGGGCGAAATCTGCAACGGTCACGTTAAGCGAAGTAAAGCTTGGACTGTGCCCTGCGACAATTTCGAAATACATCCTGAGGGAATGGGGCTCATCTTTCACTCGAGAAGCTATGCTCTCCTCCCGCGCTATATCTATGGCCGAGCTACACTCACTAGGCCTCGTAACGAAGGTTGTGAACAAGTCTCAACTCTCAGCGGAGCTCGATCAATATCTTACTCGACTAAAGATAGCTGGTCCTGAGGCATCAAGTATGTGCAAGCAACTGGTCAAGCTGGGATGGAGACATGCTGGAAACGCGGAGCAGGCTGAGGGTGTCAAGGGGCTATTTGACAAGATGATGCGCTCGGACGGGGAGGCTGCCATAGGGCTAAAGGCATTTCAGGACACTAAGAAGCCGCTTGATTGGGACGAGATAACCACGGCCCGGTTCGCGAATGTAACAAGGTCGAAGTTGTAGCTAGACCGTCAAATTTTCGGTTGGAAGTAATGATTGATCGAGAACGAACGATGCCTGAGCCCAAGTATTCTACCATCCAATTATGGGTCATACATTCAGAAGAGATTTGTACACAGATGTTGACCCAAGGATAGGTCATAGAACATGGCATTAAATAAAGCCATAGTTGGTGGGTATAGTAAAATCGTGCTACATGATGAAATCCATAGAAAAATTTTCAAGGCACACCTTTCGAGGCACACCTGCGGGATGAGTCAATTTGAATATCAAGCTGGAACTTGATTGACCTGGTGGGATAGTTGTGTGCCGCCGGAGCTCCTAACTCATCCAGATACATGTTCATAATGGACATCCAATTTCTTCTTCAGAAAGACGCAGTCGTGCCCACGGCAATGCTGACGAAAACAATGTCGGAAAATCAATAGTATCGTTCCCAGAGTTGACAAAGCTGTTCCAGTTTGTGCCCTCCACGGTAGTAGGGGGGATGTCTGCGTGCGTGACGAAGTCCATGGTCAGGTCGTCTGGGATTTGGGCTGAATGATCCACGTCAAAGTCGAATCGGTCGACAATAGAGTAGCCATCATTTTTCGATGTGTTAGTGCGGTTAAGGGTGGCAGAGGCGACAGCGATGTCGCCATGAGGTGAACCATCCTCCTGATGTTGTCCTTGTTGCTCTCGCGGCTCTTGGCGCGCAGGAGTAACGCCCACTGGCGGTGTTGTCGCTCTTGCTGGTGCAATTTGTTTAGCTACGTCTGTACCGCCACCCTTGGGGCTAGAGTCTGTAGCGGGGCTCGTCGGCACGGAAGATCTAGCCGGATCAGAAAGCCAACCATAGTCAAGAAGATTTTCAAAGATGTCGAGGCTCGAATCTGGGTGGTGATGGACCGCCGAATGGCTCGCAATCACAAGCGCTCTGGCTGAAACAGGGTCCGGGTTGAAGCTTTTCAGAGCAATTGCCTACTAAGCCGTTAGATCTGATAACCATAAGATAGTGATAATGAAAGGCAGGAAAGCAAATGTTGAAAGGCACGGATATGGATGACTTACGATCTTTGGGTAATGGCCCCAGAATCCTTGCATCTTTTCTAGAAACTCGATTGAATGCTCAAGGAGTTGTTTGGCCGTTTCCCGGGTTGCTTCATCATCATGGTACACAAAGAGCTTATAAATTGATCCTGCAACCATAACGGTGTATGCGTAGAATGAGCTCGGGGTAAGTCCGGACTTTTGGACGGTGCGCAATGCCATGGTCAATTGATAGGCATGCTCGAGACAGCGACGCAGATTTTCCCGCAAGAAGCTTAGAGGCACCCGGGCCTTCCAAGTTTCGAGTCGCTTGCGAAGTAGAAATGGGTGATGAAGGAGACACTGGTTCATGTGGTACATGACGGTGGAGAAGATCAAATGGCCTGCGCCCTGATTGTCCATTTGCGCATCCTGAGTGGCATATCGAGATATTGTCTCGGACAACAAAGAGTCCATGATATGGGAGTATCCTTCAAAGCTCAACAGCATGCTATAGATCGCTGTAAAGTCACTTCGAGAATCCCATGGAGGATACGGGTCATTATAGCTCTGATGTTGTAGCATGAGACGTTCAATCCGTCCGAGAGCGGAGGCCATCAGAATGGTATGGGCGAAGGAATCTAGATTTTCCGTCTTCTCATCGACTGATATGATGTCGCTCAGAGCTCGCAAGTCTGGCATCGTGGCCTCGGGGTCGTCAGAGGGTAAAAGAACCGAGCAATCGCTATCGGCGATCGTTGGCGGTCGGTGCGCGCCGCACGCAGAGAGTCGGTCGAGTAAGTAGACCGACCAAAAGGTGAGTCTTCTTTCGTCTTGTTCCTCGGGTGTCGTTGGGACTCGGGGTTCGGAGTTCAACTGTAAGCTCTGGGCTAGCCGTACAGCTAGGCCAATTTTCACCCAGCCCAATTGATGGAGTCCGGCTGGAAGGAAAAGAACTGATTAGATGGCAGAGATGAAGTGAGGGAAATTGGGAATGCCTTCATACCTGTGAAATTTACAACCGCAAGGATGTGCATCGCTTGGACGGCCTGGATCTCGAGGAGGTCATAGTCATCGGCGAACGCTCTGTTAAAAAGAGCATTCCAGGCTATGCTTGCGTAGCTCTCGATAGCTTCGAGCTGCCTAGATTCAAAAAAAGCATCATTGGAGAAACGGGCCGCAATGGCTATCATGGACATGAGTAGGTATTCGGGAAGCTCTCCATTGTCCAGTTTGCGGTAGAATTGGGCTTGTCGAAAATACACATACGGCTGGTTCTGACAGTGCTCAAAATATGTATTCAGAATTGACCGCAAGACCGAGTCTGGTGGTAGATGAGTAAATTTACTATCCCATTATTAAATCGATAATCGCATTGAAGACGACCAGGAGACTGCATACCGAGCTGATTCTGCGATGCCTGTGGTCGAGTCAGGGCTGTCGCCGGCCTTGTCAGTGGCAGTGGAGTCGCCCGCGGACGTCTTCCTCTTCGCAGGTGCAAGATAATTGTGCGAAGGCTGACCGAAGACAGACCTGCGGTAGAACTGGTTAGGCAAACAGTTGCTACGCGGGCTCCAAGTCAACATACTGATTGGAATTCTCATTCAGAAAGCTGAGCTTTGCTTCTAATAACGCGACGCGGGCCGCGAGATTGACATCCTGACATGAGTTAGGAATGATAACCCTGAGGCACCGGGGTAAATTGCAAAGCCATACGTTCATATTTCTTGATTGTGAGCAGGAGTCGGCACGTGCATGATGGCATACCAGCGGGATATCTTCGTAATTGCACGGCTGTTTCAGCCTTTGGCAGAAGCTGCAGGCCGGTTTCTGTCCATCGCACTTGGACTTCTTTCGTCTATGGGGAACGCGTCAACGAGGTTTGATCTTCACATAAGGGTATGAACGAGCTACTTTTCTGGTCACGGAGCAGACTCACCGGCAATTTTGACAGGCTTGTCGAACGCGTTTAGCCTCCCTTTGCTCAAGCATGGTCGCAAAATAAGATGAACAGTCGTAGAGCGTCTCTCTGTGTAGTAGAAATGTGAATATTTCCAAGACAACATTGACCAAAACGAAATTGTCGTATCGGCTATTTGGAGGTGTCGACGTAGGTGCAAGAGCGTCAGGCCGCTGACTCCCAAATAAGGTCATAGAAATTGAAGAGCCAGGCGGGGTAATGGCGAGACGCAGGAGGTCAAGGAGTTTGAGGGTGGAGTCGTGATCTCTACTTATTACAGCTCTCACCCGCACTCAAACTCTCGTACGTTACTACAACACCCGTATGTCTAGACGCGGAGACGAAAGTTACGTCAATCAGGTGCCAGTAAAAATCAAAGATACCCGAGGGAGGAAGCGGGGACGGCAAGAACGGGTCCCTTTGTCATTCTTGGTCTGCTTCGCCCAGCGGGGCCCCAGGTTCCTTGTGTCCATCTTCCTTCGCTCATGCCCTCTAGGCTTTCTTCAGATACAGTGTCTGAGAATTACAGAATGACTTCAAGCCCGCGACGCCCCATTCCGTGCCAATGCCACTTTCCTTATGTCCTCCAAAAGGCATCCGAGGGTCAAGTTCAAAATGAGTGTTAACCCAGACGTTCCCCGCCTGGATGCGACGGGCAACTCGATTTGCACGTTCTATGTCTGCTGACCATATTGATGCTCCCAAGCCCATATTGGTGTCATTTGCCTTTTTGATCGCTTCCTGTTCAGTCTTGAAGGTGAGAACAGGAACAATAGGTCCTGTGGGATCGCTTCATCAGTACAGGTGGCACAAGCACAACTGCAAAACAAAAACTCACCAAAGGGTTCCTCGGTCACAATTCGGGAATCTTCCTTCGGCTTGACGATCACAGTGGGCGTGATGAAATATCCGGGGCCATCAGGATTCTTTCCACCAACGGCTACCTTCCAATTTTCTTTGGCAATGTCTGAGAAGAATCCTTTCACTCTCTCGTATTGCATTGCGTTCTGGAGAGGTCCGAGATAGACATCTTGCTCACCAGGTCCGACCTGTCCAGCATTAGCTCTTCGAGCATTGATCAGTTTGCCACTTTTTCTTGGGAGATTACCTTTAGCTCTTTCGTAGCCTTGACCATCGCGTCAATGAACTTGTCGGCTATCGATTCTTGAACAAAAACCCGTTTCAACGCCAAGCAAATCTTGCGAAAGTCAGCGGCCATACAAAATAATAATATTTATGTGAGAAACCTAGACTCACCTGTCCAGAATTGAGAAAGGCGAACCCGGCGACCTATTACAATTAGACAACGGCCTGTGCTACATTGTGTTGAAATCTTCCTTGGACGCACCTGTGCAGCAACTTTATCGATATCGACATCTTCAAAGACAACGGCCGGGTCATTGCCTCCTCTGCCCACTGGCTTCAGCTTAAAGGGACCTTTGTGTCTGTAGGGAATGAAGACTCACAATTCTAAAGTGACCCGCTTCAAGGTCTTGCTGGCGGATTCCATAACCTTCTTCCCTGTAAACGTCGAGCCGGTAAAGCTGATTTTGGCAGGGACAGGGTGGGCGGTAAGCCAGGGACCCAAGTTATCGTCGCCAGAAAGGCATTGGATCACACCCGGTGGGAAGAACCTCTGTGCTAACTCGCAAAGCTTGAGGTCTCCTGCAGGAGTGAAGGGCGAAGGCTTGATAATGATCGTATTTCCCGTCACCAGAGCTGGTGCTATCTTACCCGTGGCCAGAAGGATCGGATAGTTCCACGGGACAATACCAACCGTGACACCCAACGGAGTGTAGCGCACTATCACTTCCTTGTCTTCCTCCACTGTCGTCTCGTCCGGTAGAACGAGCTTTGCGATGACCCGGAGCCAATGGATCGCAAGATCAAGTTCTATCCTAGCGAATTTGATCTGGAGAGAAATTTTTCGTTCGTGAGTACGGGCTGGGAGCTCTTTTATGACTATTTGCTATCTTTGGAAGGAAAGTTCTTACTGGTTTTCCTTGTTCTTTCGTCAACATCTGCGAGAACGATTCTTTCTCGTTCTCAAGAGCGTCGGCAAACGCGAGGACTTTGTCTCGTCGTTGGTCCCAGGGAACCTCAGACCACAACTCGAATGCATCCTGGGCAGCAGTGACAGCCTCTTCAACGTCTTGGGGAGTGGATAATGGAACTTCTGGTCCAGGCTCTCCAGTAGCAGGAAGAGCGCCGTGTCGTGTCTTGAGAGTGGTTCGAAGCTGGCCGTTGACAGTGTTGTAGAACTTAGTCCAGTCCAGAGGAGACTGAACTGTCACACCATTCCCATTCGTATGCGCGGTAACAGCCATCTTGTGAACGCTTTCCTGATTTCCTGTCTCGTAAGGGTATTGACCTTGGTCAACTGAAGGGCAGGTTTAAATCTGGACTGCTGTCTGGGTGTAGGCTGAGCAGATCAGGTTTCATACGAGAAAGCCCGGCCCGCATCCGTTTGCGGATTCGACCCATCATGCTGATTGGATGTTTACAAAGAAGCTAGTGATTAGACCAGGGCACCCGGATAGACATCCAATTTGATAACGAGACAAGCTTCCATCTTCAACGAGCACCTCCAGAGCTTCCCCTCCCCCGCTTCTATCATGCGGCTTCGTGCGCTCGGAAGACCCGTGGAGAGTTTCTCCGAATAGCCTCTCCCCACGAACGGGTCGCCCAAGCGCATGCGTCTGCGCCACCGCGAATGGAAGACGGATAGGAGCCATCAGGTGGAAAAGGCCATTCCGCGTGGCGGATAGACGAGGCTGAAGATGGAACGAACCTCTTAACGGGCCATTCGAGTCTCTAGAGAGTGCTGCTGCCTTCCATACCTTGATTGATGGCGGCCCGAATCCGTTCTGGAAGACAACGCCAATCGCACTCTGGGTCAGGCGCTCAGGAAAGGAGAGGAAACACGTCAATATTTAGAGGACCGAACCAAGATGGTTTTTATATCGGTTCCCGACTCCCGTCATCGCATCCAAAATTCTTATGGGCGAAAAAGACGCCAGTCCACTGATTTTGACTCAAGACCTTCATGATAGTCAAGCACACATCCGTCGCGTAACAATGGCAGAGACTCGATATGACACCCAAGACCTAGAGAATGGCTATCGTCGAGAAGAGCAAACCAAAAAGTCACCGTCCTCCCAAGAGCTTGAAGAAGCTGGGATGCTCAACCGTGTCAACACCACCATCACTCTATCGCCGGAGCAGTTTGAGAAGCTCTACCTCAACCCTCTGACGCGACGAGAGCATACTCTGACCAAGAGATTTGCAAATCCGACGCCATTGTATGTGAAACCTCTTCCACCTCTCCCAGCGGTATCTAGCAGGGGTTTTCCGGGATACATCCTCCCAATTCTTCAATCGCCAAAAACTTACACATGGATAGGGCACTGGCCAGTTTTGTCGTGACTACCACCCCCTTTTCAATTGCATTAATGGGATGGGGTGGCGCTGGAGGCAACGGGATTGCTATAACGTGAGCTATCCAGTTCTGCGGCCTCGTGTCTGCTTTTGCAGAGACACCGCTGGCGTGTCGTGCTGTTAATGACACTCTTTTCCAACCGGCTCAGAGGAGCCATAGTATTCCTGGGCGGGACAATGCTCGCCATTAGCGGCTTGCTCGAGTTCATTCTCGGCAACACGTTTTCTTTCGTGGTGTTCTCCTCGTTCGGTACGCTCTCCAGTGATTTTGATTCTGAAGGTACGTGTCCGAACGCCCACTGACTAGAACATTTTATCTAGGTGCGTTTTGGCTGGCATTTGGTTTCACCCTAGCACCGGCTTTGAATGTTGGAGGTAAGCTTGACGATACCCTGTGTCACTTCCACACAGAGGTATACACAGCAGTCAGGCTGATCTTACATTTCCACCTCTAGCTCCTTATTCGGCAAGTGGGACCAATAACTTGGAAGGGCTCTCAAGTGAAGGTTTCGTGAATACGTACGGTGAGTCTACCGCATCTGAGCCCTGCTTGGCCGCGGCAAAGGGAAAATCTGATGTGTTTAGCTTTCTTTCTCCTTTCAATGGACCTGCTGGTAGTCATATACGGCATCTGCGCCTTGCGAACCAACATGGTCTTCCTGGCAGTCTTTGCGTCCTTGATCATGGTCTTTTCGCTCCTCAGCGCAGCTTATTGGAGACTCGGGGTTGGTGATACTGTCGTTGGACATAGACTGACTGTGGTAAGTCTCAATCTGTTTCATTTTGGTCTAAGTATTGGTTAGTGGCTGATTTGGTTGATTATGTAGGGTGGCGGCGCATCCTTGTTTGTCACGAGCATGTTAGGCTGGTATTTACTTGCGGTTCAACTCTTTTCTGCTGTGGGCTTGCCCGTAAATCTTCCCGTGGGAGACTTGAACAGGTTCTGGGAAGCAAAGCGAAATGATTGATTGGTCGTTCTCGATGTTTGAACCCAATTGACATGATCACGGGATGAAAAGGGTGTGACGTCGATCATTCCATAGGATACATCGATCGCATTCAGGGTCTCAGATTCTTTGGCGGAGAGAAGCTAAACAGAACGCAACAAAACAGTTGTAGTACAAATAACCAAAAGGAACCGTGAAAGGCAAGCATGTATTTTTTGATCTAAAAAGTGCCAATGGAACTAGGCGAATAAACAATACTTCTGATGCGGGGAGAAATTATCCAGCGGAAAGTTGTTTACTGTCAATATCTTCGATAAGTACTAAATTGCTGGTGAGATACTTGAATATCGCCGGTCTTGTGACTTTAATAGTACTTTATTGTTTGATCTCTCCTCAATTGTTTCAATGAAAAAGTTTCACAAACATGATATAAACAGTGCGTCTACGTATTCGCACTATCTATTGGATTTTACTTAGACTTTCACGCAATCTGAGACTCTGAAACGTCATTAGGACTGATGAGGTCGACATTAGAGCTGCTCCTATAGACCTACGGAATATGTGAGATTGAGGACTTTCCAGTTCAGACATGGAGAGACTTACGGCGTCAGTGCCATCCCGAGGGGCCGGACCATTCCCGTTGCCATGACCAAAGCAAAGAGATTATAAGCGACTGCCCACCCGACGTTGAACTGAATCTGCCTTTTCGTTCGTCTTGCCATTTTCAACAACAGCGGGATGAGGTCAATTCGTGAATTCAACACAGTGACGGAGCCTCCAATTGTTGATATTGAAGCTCCATGGGCCATGACGATGCCAACATTGGCGGCGGCGAGGCTGGGTGCGTCATTCAGCCCGTCTCCGACCTTGTCGATTTGTAGAGTCAATATCGCTGAGCGGTAGACATAAAGCCAAAAAAAGGGGCTGGAAATCTCACCATTGCAAGCTTGGAGCCTCGTTTCTGTAGAGAACGTATGAAATCGAGCTTTTTCGTCGGCGTGGCTTCAAACGCTAACACGGGAATCCGGAGGATATTGGAAACACGCTCTGCCTCTCGCTTCGAGTCTCCGGTCAACTAGCAGGAAATTAGTTCTTTCGGTCTTATGCATTCATACTGTGGCGTCTTACTATGCTGCATCTTACGCCCATCGATGCTAGTGTGCGGATAGTGCTGGGCGTATCGAGCCGAATCTGGTCCTGTAATAATAAGTCAATAGATGTCCTATTGCACATTCACGTTAGGAATGAGCAAATAAATTTACCTGGAGGAGGATAGTTGCAACGTGCTCCCCATTGATAGAAACATAAACAGACATTCCAGTTTTCTCAGACTGTGTGAAAGTCGGAGCCACTTGAACGCACGACTCTCTCAGAAACGACATACTCCCCACGTGTAGGGTTAGCCACAGGTTTGGCTGAATCTCGACGTCGCCACAAATGCCTTTGCCCAAAGTTTCTTTAAAATTTCTAACCCAGTCAGTGCGACGGCGCTCTGCCCAGGATGCTTCGAGATGTTGGATGCCCTTCTTGAAAAGAGCTCGTGCAACAGGGTGGTTGCTGGCTGCAGACTCTTCGATGGCACATATTGACATCCACACGAGGCTCTCACTCTTGGTCCACATGCCTTCCAAATGAACACTGTCAACTGTGAGGGAACCATGAGTAAGGGTGCCAGTCTTGTCAAAAATGATGTGAGAAATTCCATTGAGATTTTCAATTGTTGTCGCACCTCCACTGATCAGCACACCAGCCTTGTGGGCAGCCTCTGGGGTTTCTAGTTAGTAACGGGGTTCTGGCCTTCACAGCCTGACCAGACGAAAGATTGATAGACTTACCAACAATTGCAACAACTGCAGAGGGACTTGCAATACCCAGCGCACACGGACAGGCACTGACCAGGATCGTGATGGCGCGTTCGAGAGATGCTGCAAAGCGATCGTAGAAGGGTGTAGACTTCGGTGCAAGATAAAACATGCCTCCCGACACGACGATTGCCAGCGCGACCACTCCCAGAACGAAAAATCTCACGATTATGCCTAGATACTGGTGTGATCTCATCTTTCCTGTAGAAGCTTCCGTGACGCCATCCATGAGCTGTCTATAGAATGATTGGTCTTTTTCTTTGCGGACCATGCAAATTAGGGGTCGCTGTAAATTTCGGGTGCCCGCAAAAACCAAATCTCCTGGTCCTTTGTGCACCGGAAGAGATTCTCCGGTCATGATAGATTCAGTCGCTTCAGACTCGCCGATGGTCACATAGCAGTCACAAGGAACCATGCTAAATGGCTCAAGGACTATCTGGTCCCCCACCCGTAGGAATGATGATGGAACTCGCTGGTTTTCATTGTGGTCAGAAGGCGTTGGCAGTGGAAGGCCGCGAGCGGAAAGTGGATGCTGTGACTTACCTGGTTACTGGGATACAGCGTTGCATATTCCATCTTCGAGGCCAGGGTGAATAGCGCTGCTAAGCTTTTGGAAGCTTGCCTCCGCGACAGTAGCTCAAGAAGCCTTCCTGCCACCACTACCAAGGTTAACCCTGTGATACTGCTGGTGTAGGATCTTGACAACACCGGACCACGCGTCACCAGGTCCATCAGGCTGAATAACAGGCCTATCCCAGTGGATAGGGACAAAAGGATGTTCATGTTGGTATTGCCCGACGTGAATAGTTTCCAACTCTCGAGATGAATGTCGGATAGATGTCGGTATTGGCAATCAAATGCCACGGCGATCGATAGAAGTCTTAATATCCACTGCAGAGAGAATGAGGATAGAGATGTAGTCGTTCCAGCTTTCGACACGCAGTAAGCCATCCATTGCAGCAGGCTGACCAATGTGGAATATCTGGCAATGATTGAGAATGTCGATTTCAGTTCTCTGATCTCCCTTCGAGCTTCAAGCATATCCACTACTTCAGCTTGCGGGCGTGGCCCTAGAGCTGCTTCATAGCCGGCGCCTCGGACTGCTTGAAGAAGTAGACCCTGATTTACCTCACACTCCTTGGGGTTGTGAACGACCGTAGCCTGCTGTAGTGTTAGGGAAACCCGAGCGTCCACCACTCCGGGAGCCTTCTTCAGCGTAGATTCTACCGTCTCGACGCATGCGGAGCACGTCAGACCAGATAAAGCCAGAATGGTACAGAGAGGCCGGGATGCGTGCTCTAAATTCTTTGCGATGGGTAACTCCCATTTCGCCAGCTCCGTTTTGTTCTCGTTATAATGGATGCCATCGTCCAAGTCGAGGAATTGACAGGCTTTGACGAGTTGCCCAACGCAAAAGGCAGCGATGTAACAGCAAGCCATCTTCAGGTTCTTTCGAGATCTGAACACTGTGAAAGGTGCACCATCGCCCAACCACGGCACCTTTGATTCTCGCCGGATGTCATTTCTGCAAACTATCTTCGAAGGTTTCGGCATGCCCAACAGAGTAGGAGCATCACATGTGCGGGCCGGGCTGAGCCACGTTAATATCTGATCCCGTGCCCACTTCCACTACTATCCTGGCACCAGGATCAGATCCGGAGTCACCAAGTCCTTCGTCGCTGGAACTCCGCATTATTCCAGTAGTGTCTATGTTCCCCCGCGATTCTAGATACCCCACGGGTTGACTCGCCGACTCCGCTTGGTACGACCCAAGACTACAAGGAACAAGAGAGCTTGTGAAGGACCTGACACACAGACAGTAAAGTGTTCAGGATATGATAATTGACAATGGACTAACGATGGCGGAAATTATTGCATCAGGAATTTTGAAAAAGACTGTAAATCATTGAACACCAAGTTGATTGTTACTATATTTCAATTTCAATATTTGGTGATGCTTGCAATGGAATTTCTTCCTTGATCCGAGTTATTTTCAGTTATCTTCTCTCTTCGCATTTCCAGTTCCATATTTCTCACGCACAACAGAGCCGTGTGCAGCATGCTTGCCCTTTGCAGCTATATTCAAGCCTTCGGTTTGAGAATAATCTGAGTCCTGCCCTTGACTACGACCTTAGCAAAGCCTTTTCCAGCAGCATCCGCCGTGAGTGTTCCACCGTTGCTCAGAGTATAGGTCTTGTCGGGAATCAGGCGCTCGAACCCAAGGTTGAAAGTCCCAGAGTCTTTGCCGTTGTAGAGTACCAGATCTAGCTGTTTGCCGTCCTTACTGTAAGCCTTGGCCACCAGGACGTCTGGGAATGGTGCTTCTTCCAGGATTGGGCCTGCGAGAGCGGTGGCACTCGGACCGTGCAGTGTTGCGTTGGCCAGATCACGGTGTTTGATTAGTCGAGCCATAAGAGCAATTACCTGTGTCGTTGCTGAAAGGCCCTTGTTCCTCAATGATCCTGTCTCAGTAGCTTCGACTGGGAAAAAAGTGTTGTCCAGCTGTGAGAGTGCCTGCTTCCGAAGTGTTTCGTCACCAAATTCGGCAGCAGTAGCGGCAATGAATGCTCGTAGCGGGCCTTCTCCAGCACGATAGTTTCCAGGATCCATTTTGTCGGCACCCTTGAGACCTTTCACCTGAAGCTGACCTTCACTATCATAAGTAAGAAATTCCTTGCGAATCATAGCCCAGTTTCGGTGTGCAAGATGGGGCAAGTACGCAGTTAGGAGCATTGCATTGATACAATCGGTCAATGTCCCACAAAGTCCAGGCAGCTGGTAGTCAAGTCAGTCAAGGTTGCACTGAAATTGATTGACCGTCCTTACCGTCAGGCCAGTGAACTCGCTTCTGATAGGTAAGATTCTCCCGTCACATTCCGTGAAATCTTCTTCAAGAGCTCTTTCAAAGCGGTTCCTAAGTCTCACTCCAAGGTCCCTTCCCAATATCCTATCAGATATGACAAGACCAGCCATTCCCGTCAAGCTAGAACCACCGATGGTCAGCATCACTCCTTGTCCGAATTTGGATCTTGACATACTTGCAAAGAGAATATGTCCAATTTGGTTCACAAGGGTACAAGCAGTACGGGTTTTCTGTCATATTCTTGTTCAATGCGTCTGCAAGGCCTTCGTAGTTTGTCTTGTAGTGCATGCCATCATCGACAACAAATTCAAGCGAATCTTTCTCATTGTAGGAAAGATCGCCGGATGCCTGCGCATATAGACCCATAGCAGAGCTCAAGTATCCAGTCACCATCTGAGTAAACAGTCAGTCAAGGAGTAAAGCAAGGACCAGTCAATAACAAGATATGGGCCTCACAATGTTATCTTTTTTGATCGGATCCCAGTCACTGAGAGTAAATTTGCCGAAGATTGATTCCCACTTCCAGTAACTGCAGTTTCGTCAGACGCAGATTGGAGAGAATACCTAAACGATACTTACGACATGATCCTTTTTTGGAGACTTTTCTCAATGCAATTTTTAGAAGCTTGAGACAGGTAGCCGTGGAAGCCAGGAGCATAGTGGCACTGGTACAGACTGAGGACGTCAACAACACCATAAAGTTGATATCGGACTGCGCCTGTCTGGAACTGGTCGATAACGTCGTGAAAGCTGAAGTCATCTTTAGGGCTCAAACCGCGCTCGACCATGTGTTGCACATGTCGCAAAGTCTCAAGGTCTAGCTCTCGATCCTCGGGCGCCGGTGCCGGTACTGCATTAGCGCGTTGTTCCATCACTGCCTTGACTAGATACTTGTTTCGTTCCTGTGCTTTTGTATATCCGGCAGCGTTCAAGACCCGAGCATTTCGCATCAGCCACGCAATGCCAACCCAGCAGAGACTGAGCCAGATGAAACCTGCCTGGTCAAACAGCTGGTCTTGGGCAAGGAAGCCCGCAAGAGCTGCGGATCCCAAATAGTTGGCAATTGGGAAGAAGATTCCTCCCATCGCAAACCAGACGAATACGGTGACCGGGATGAGGACGAGGGTCAAGAAAAATGCTGCAAAAGAAGTCACTGTTCCCACTGCGGTGAGCCCTGCTCCTGGAAAAAGAAGCCCGAGGGCAGCCGCTCTCAGAGAAGGGTTTGTGGCGTTCTTGAACACCCAGAATCCTCCAATTGACATGGCAGTATAGATGAAAAGGGTGCGACGCTGGTAGTATTTCTTCGTCAATCCCTTGCCCGCATGTGGCGGAATGAGAACATCTACTCAATATTTTCAGCATGGCTGTCTCCTATGACACCCCTTTCAGTAGGTCGAATCAAATACTAACCTCGGATTCTCCAGGGCCCCCAACCAAAATCGCCCACCTCGGTCTCGTGGTGAGCATCTAGTTTCCCATTCGTAAGCTCTCCATTAAGAAGAGGTCCTTCGCCTGAAGAGGAGATTGTAGAGTCTTCTGCCCCCACGAGTCGTTTGACCGAAGTTGGTGCTGTGATGGTAGTTGCCTGCGGTGGTGAGAAGATGAAGGTATTACTATAGGTGCTGGGCGCTTACCGTAGTCAGCATTTTTGTTATTTGATGTTCAATCAGTCCACAGTAGAGGTATCCGAGCTATTGGAGTCACTCTTTGCCTCTGAACATTTGTTGTATTTATCCCAACTTCATCGGGCCGCATCCGTTTAAGAGTGGGCCGGGAATTTACCAGGATCGCGATGGACTTGACTTCGGGGTACAGGACCGTGGGGAACACCCCTCTACTGCAGTCCGGCTACTCCAACTTGAATATCGGTGAAGTCGCATCCATGAGGGCGGGATCAGTCGTGCCGGATGACTGGTCGAGACCACGCCAGGAATTTGCTCCTATGATCGACCCGTGCAGGGGCAGTCATGGAGCTGTGTGGTTACAAGATCCTTGCTTGAGCGGGGACGGACCGCTGAAGGGAATGCTCATTCATCACACGAACAGCTACGGGATGGCAGAAATGTCCGATGCTATAGAAGCAAACATATGAGCTTTATGCTCATCTCGAAGGTGTTGCCTGGACCATTTTTCAGTCATTGAATCGTCCCAGCAACCAAGCTGTTCTCCCTCCGGACAATTGATCACGGCCATGGTCGCAGAAATATCCAGAAATCGAGCCATCGTCGCTCATGCGCCAATCGATGGGAAGCGGCAGTGGGCCCTCGAGGAAATTGAAGTGTCACCATTGTCACCAGAAGAGGTCCTTGTTGAGATCGTGGCATCTGGTGTCTGCCACACCGACTTAATCTGTGGCTCCGGGCCAGACGGCGGAGGAGGATTTCCCCTTCCTCCATATCCCCGAGTCCTTGGGCATGAAGGTCAGATTTTCTCGAGAAGTAGCAGGACAGTTGTCTCACAACAGAGCAGGTTCAGGCTACGTACGAGCCACAGGCTCAAATGTGACCAAAGTGAAGAAGAACGACCGAGTGTTACTCTCTTTTGCCTATTGTACCAAATGTCACAATTGCGAGAATGGAGCACCAGGATACTGCAGCGAGTTTACAAACCTTAACTTCGCAGGGGATACAAAGGCATTCAAAGAGGTTGACAAAGGGACCTCCGATGTTGGTGGGTCGTTCTTTGGGCAGTCGAGTTTCTCGCATTTGGTCAAAGTGCAGCAGACTTCCCTTGTAAATGTGACAACTTTAGTGAAGGATGAGGCCGAAATGAAACTTTTTGCACCGTTGGGATGCGGCATCCAGGTACGCAGGCTCTCGGATCATCTTTGCCATGGGAGTGAGTTCAGAGAAGGCAGCTGACCTCACTGGGTAGACCGGCGCCGGCACGATTACAGAACTCGGGAGTGCAGGTCGTTCTGACAAAGTGGCCATCATAGGGCTTGGTGGAGTGGGCCTTGCTGGAATCATGGTGAGGGACAATAGCTAAGCGTCTAGTCTCTACTGGGCTACCCATGCTAATGAAACAGGCTGCGAAGCTAAGAGAGTGCCAGGTGATTATCGGGATCGATCGCGTCGAGAGCCGCCTCAAACTTGCCACTTCGCTGGGAGCAACACACACAATCAACACGTCCAAGTTAACTCAGTCTTTAACTGACGCGGTGCGTCAAATAACATCCAATAGTGGAAGCACCATTACTGTTGATGCAACAGGCGTGGTACCACTCATCCAAGAAGGTCTCGAATTCACCGCCAACCAAGGAAAAATGATCCTCTTGGGAGTGGCGCCTATGGATGCAGCGCTCCAAGTAGCACTTGTTCCATACATGGTGGTAAGTTCGATCGCAGAGTGCCTGTAGTCTGCACTCTGATCACGGCTGACGGCTGACCACTGGTAGACGGGGAAACAGCTCATCGGGAGCATGGAAGGCGGAGTTCGACCTTCAGACGTGAGTCTCCTAACCACTCATAAGGTTTACCTGCTGATAGGATACAGTACATTCCAAGAATGATTCAATGGTACCGATCGGGGCGGTTCCCAATAGACAAGCTGGTTAAGTACTTTCCGGTCAGTGTTCCGAGCTCAGAAACGTGAGACATTTCCTGAAAATAATCTCCCAGGTCAATGACTTCCAGCAAGCAATCGAAGAGATGGAGAATGGTACGACTATCAAACCTATTTTGACTTGGTAAGAAAAGTGCGGGTCGGGCTTGGAGAGAAGAAAGTGACGTTCATACGAGCAGCCTCGCTTAGTGGATAGTTCAGCAGCGCCTGAATAGTATGCAGCTTGAACCTATCTCGCTACCTTGTTACCTTGCCACCTACTTGTTTGTGATCTTGAAGAGAGAAGTCTCGAGAGCGCTGCTTTTAGACGTTGTCACAAGGCCATTGGATGAAATGTCTGCATCCACATGATAAGGGTCGATATGTAATAAATTTCCCCGGCCCAAAGCGCTAGACGGTCGTGGTTTCGCCCCTGACTCGCGCGCGAGTCGGGGATGGTACGGATGAGTACAAGGCGGCGTCTCCATTGGCCCGATCGAGGCGAGCGGCTAGCAGGTTTCTCAGAGCTTGGCAGTACAATAACAATTGCTCTGCTTACATAGGTAGTAGCAGGACCCTAGTCTGGCGCGGTTATATCTGAAAGGCCAAGCAACTCGACATGAAAACGAGCATGAGGCTCAAAGTTATGGTCCATTTTTCATCTGCTGGTATCTTTATACTCGTCTCGACCTTTGGACATAATCAGCCATGGCTCAGATCTCATATCGACGTGTTCTGTTGGTGCCAAAGATGAACGGTAGCAAGCTTGAAAAACAGCCAGTCACCGCTTCCATCGACGACAGGTGAAATCGCATTTCGTCGTGTGTTGCTATCACGACTAACAATTTGAACTTCTTGTGTCTCTCAAACATAAACCGGCCATTGTTTAGAGCTTTCGCACACGAACATGACTCCAGCTGGAAGAATTTCACTCATACTGATTCCTGTATTAGCTATCATTCTCGGCGTCTGTCAGAGATTCCACGTGATCTAAGCACTGACAATGGATAACTGATGCTGTATTCAACTAGCTGTAGATTCTATAGACAACGACTCGACGCTTAAGGAGAGGAGAGAACCTCTCTCTACCTAAGTTAGGTAGTAAGGGGTTCTTATACTACTTCCTTAGCTTATATTACGTATACCTCTTAGTTATAGATCTATCTATAGT